>JARYGA010048817.1:0-53964 GCA_030545235.1 Helianthus tuberosus
TGCCTCCGGCAGCGCGTGAGGTGGCTCGGGACTTCGACCGGCGCCTCAGACGCTAGGGCGCACGCATTGACTGGATCGTCAAGACGCTCGTTGCTCTACGAGAGCTCGCTGGGTTGCCTCCACTTCCCCTCCCACCATCCCCACCGCACGAGGATTAGTACCTTAGTTTGTTTGTTTAGTGTTTTGTTATGTATTATGTACTCAGTTGTACTTTTTTGTTTTGTATGTACAAACTGATATATATATATATATATATTGCAGTTAATCTTCTATTTACAGCACGTTGGTTTTGGATTGTTTACGTTTAATTCTTATGGCTTTCTGTACATTTTATTTAACGTGTTCGTTTAATTTAACAAAATAAACTACGTTAAGAGTTTATAAAGACGCACTTATATTATATATGTTCTATAAAAATAATGACGTAAAAAACGTAATTATAAAACAACTATGAATTATATGTATTACTAATATTTTATAATAATAATAAAACTCAAATACAATTTTTTCCTCCAAAAAACACTACCAAACTAACCCACATCCCACCTATTTCCAAAAAAAAAAAAAAACAACAAGCCAAAGCGCCGCGCTATGGCCACGGTGGTGCGCTTAGGCTTGGTCAACAGACAAGGACTGACTTCTGTTTAATACACGGACCAAAGCAGTGGAGGAGACTTTGAATGTGAAGTTCAATGAACTTTCATCAATGAAAATCCCAGCAAATCCTGCTGATTTGTTTGATCTTGATAAATTCACTTTTGCAAATACTGCTGTCAAGACTAACAGTGCAGGTCCATCAGAGGATTCAACACCAGACTATGGATATGAAATCATCATTCCTCAAAAGTCTGTCAGAATGGGAAGAGCAGCAAATGTTCAAAACAACTGTCAAAGCTCAACCACTGCTACCTCAACAGTTGTTGACCAAAGTAGCCCATCAACCACTGCTTCCACATCATCAAACACTGATGACAAAAGTCCCCAAACAGTGGATAAAAGTCAGCATGTGTCCACACCATTACCTCCAATTCCACCACCTTTTGAAGCCACTGCTGGATCATCAAAGTCACCAGCAGTGGTTAGCTCAGATGATACACATCTGCAGCCTTCACCAACAAATGCCATCATACCATACCAAGGAGATTTAATCTTCTTGAGATCTCGTCCACCTGACCAAATCATTGGCAACATCAATGAATGGGTGCTCACAAGAAGCCAAACCCAAAACATTTGTCTTTTTGCTGGTTTTCTATCACTCCATCAGCCAGTCAAGTACCAAGAGGCACTGAAAGACAACAGCTGGGTAGAAGCCATGCAAGAGGAGCTCCAACAGTTTAAAAGACAACAAGTATGGGAGCTTGTACCACTGCCAAAAGATGTAAGCCCAATCACCAAAAAGTGGGTCTTCAAAAACAAAACTGATGAAAGGGGCATTGTTGTCAAGAATAAAGCCAGGCTTGTGGTTCAAGGTTACAGACAGGAAGAGGGGATTGATTATGATGAAACATTCGCCCCTGTAGCAAGATTGGAAGCTATAAGACTGTTCCTGGCCTTTGCTGTCAACCACAACATGAAGGTGTTCCAAATGGATATCAAAAGTGCTTTCCTCTATGGTACAATTCAAGAAGAGGTGTATGTTTGTCAACCTCCAGGTTTTGAGGATCCATTTTATCCAGATCATGTCTACAGGCTAAACAAAGCCTTGTATGGCCTGAAACAAGCACCTAGAGCCTGGTATGAAACTCTTTCCACCTTTCTACTCTCAAATGGTTTCAAAAGAGGTACCATTGATAAAACACTATTTCTAAAATGGAGAGGAAAGGATTTAATGATTGTCCAAATTTATGTGGATGACATTATTTTTGGATGCACAGGCAATAAAATGTGTGAAAAGTTTAGACAACTCATGACAGCTGAGTTTGAAATGAGTGCAATGGGTGAGTTGCAATGCTTTCTTGGTCTCCAAGTTCAGCAAATGCAAAATGGAACTTTCATTCATCAAAGCAAATATGCTAAAGAACTTTTAAATAAATTTGATATGAATGATTGTAAACCATGCAGCACACCCATGGCAACCAATAAGCTAGTCATGTCTGATGAAAAGGATGAGCTGATTGACCAAACACTTTATAGAAGCATGATTGGGTCTTTATTGTACCTAACTGCATCTAGGCCAGACATCATTTTTGCAACATGTGTTTGTGCAAGAAGTCAGTCAGCCCCTAGGAAATCCAACCTTATTGCTGTAAAAAGGATATTCAGATACATAAAAAGTGCTCCCACACTTGGTATCTGGTATCCACCTAATGGGAATATCAAGCTTTCAGGATATTCAGACAGTGATTTTGCTGGATGTAACACCACAAGGAAGTCCACTTCAGGAGGGTGCCAATTTCTAGGTGATAGCTTAGTTTCATGGCAAAGCAAAAAGCAAGCAGCTGTTTCAACATCCACTGCTGAAGCAGAATATATAGCTGCTGCAAGCTGTACAGCCCAACTGCTCTGGCTTCAAAATCAATTGCTGGATTTTGGTATCACTGCCTTGAAGACACCACTCATGTTGGACAGCCAGGCAGCAGAAAATATCATCAAAAATCCAGTTTCCCACTCAACCACCAAGCACATCGACATTAGACATCACTTTGTGAGGGATTTCTATGAAAAAGGTTTGATTTCTCTGCATCATGTTCCAACTAAAGACCAACTGGCAGATGTGCTCACAAAAGCATTAGATACATCCACCTTTGAAAGCTTGGTCTCTAGGATTGGCATGCTAAACATGGAATAACAAGCAACATCTTGTTTTTCTATGAATAAAAGCATTAAAATGTTTTTAGAAAATCAAAAATCCACCCTTAAAAATAGCTAATGAAGTTTTCATTAAAATCCTTAAAAGTCTGCCATAACCATTGTTTGTTCAAAAGTCTGCTCTACTTCAAAGTCTGTCCACTGCTGAAAGTCAACCCCTGTTCTCTCATTTTCCTGATAAGCACTGATGCTTAAAATCAGTGTTTTATCCACTGATGTGCTATCTGCTGATAGTAAAAAACATCCACTGCTTCCATTTGTTACCGTTGTAACCACTGCCTTTCATCAGTAGTTTTCATAAAAGTACTGTCCTTCATTTCGTCAGGGGTTGGCACATGGAAAGTACATAGTGGTCAGTCCTTTTGTAACCGCTGCCACGTCAGCATTCACTTTTTCTCCATAAAACCCCTTTCAAAACCCCAAACAGGGTTTTACTGTCGAATTGAATTCATAAAAATTCTCTTCTCAAAGCAGTTTTCTCAAATTCCTTCACAATCTTCTTCGATCATCATCTCCAAAATGACAAAATCGAATTCATCTGCAAAACCCACTTCCAAATCATCTTCAAAAGAGGCCTCTCAAAAGGCAAAACCCACTGAAATTCCACACAAACCGTCTCACAACCTTCTGGGTCTTCTCACAAAACCCGGCACCACTGATATTTTCGACTCCGTCATTGATATCATGTCTGCATCGAAGTATAAAACTTTGTTAACAGCAGATGCACCAATTTACTTGGCGACCCAAAGAGAGTTCTGGAAAAATGTAACCCTTGACACACAAGGTTCGACTGTCATAGCCATTAACTCTTCTCTAAAGGGTAAAGCTGTCAAAATTACACCACAATCCATCTCGGAGGTCTTTCAACTCGATGATCATAAAGGTATAACTTCTTTTCCTAAAAACGAGTTAAAAATTGACTTTATTGAAAGAGGGTATGCAGATACAATGATGAAGAGGGATACCTTACAAAAAGGTTTCTTCCCTTCTGCAACAAGGTTTTTATTTCATACCCTCCTAATGTGTGTTTCAAACAAAACCACTGCTTTTAATGAAATACCAATAAAGATTCAAAACCTGGGGTATGCTATTCTTCAAGAAGAAAATTTTAATTATTCTCAGGTAATCTTTAATGATCTGGTTAAAAATGTTGAAACAAAGGCATTCTTACTATTTCCAAGATTTCTAAGTTATTATTTTGAAAAGAAACTTGGTAAGAATGATGCTTCTGCAATAAAACAAGGTGAATCTCTTCAAACGCACAGCTTAACTGCTAAAACTTTCACAAGAATGTCAACACCTTGCAAAACACAAGCAGAGGTGCCTGAGCAGAATTTAGCAGCTACCACTACTCCTCAGGTATCTGCTGCTGAGCCCACTGCTCAAGGTGATCAAAGTAGCAAAACAACTACTTTGAAACCCACACCTAAAATCACCAAAAAGCCACAACAAAAGAAAACTCAAAAACCCCCCAAACCCATCAAAAAGGCAACTCTAGAGGATGAGATACCAGAGCAACTGCCAGTGACAACACAAAAGTCACAAGAAACCACTGCTGCTACTTCCTCACAGCAGTTGGTACAAATATCTCAACCCATAACCGAAACTCCTCCTGCTTCTTCTCAAAAAGAACAGGTTGTACATATAGGGACACCATAATATGATGCTCTGGAATCACTTGCTTCCATCATCCACAACCCAATGCCCGGGGCAAATTCTCTTTCTACACCAAACCTCACATCCACAATTCCTCCACCAACTAAACTTTTGTTGGATGCTATTGATTTGAACCAGGCACAAACCAGTCCTTCTCAATCACCTGTCAATGAGAATATACTTCAACCAATGACTGGGTCTGATGTATCAATCATAGTTAACCCACCAACAATGCCTGAGGAGGTTACACCCCTTGAGTTACAAGTAACTCTTGGTGGTAATCCAAGTGAAGCAGCCACTACAAGTGCTGAACCCATTGGTTTGCATTTGGACAGTGGTTACACCAATAAGACTTCCTTGGAGGCAATTCCTTCCATAGCACCTCTGACATCCACCAGTGGATTTGTTTTGACCACTGGCAGCATCAAAAGGTTGTCAAGTGTTGAAGGAAGAAGACCCCAGTACCAAGAAAAAAGGGCATCAGTGGTTAATGTTTGGAGTACACTCCCTACCTCAACCACTGATAAAACCACTGCTAGTGGGAAATCAGATGATCCCATTAAATTGGGTGATGGTTTAAAGTACCTGGAATTGACGGAACGTGTTGAAAAACTGGATACTTCGGTTGCAGAAATCAAAGAAATGCTGCAAAAGTTGTTAAAAGTACAAAAGGTGCAATCCACTACTGTTCCACCATAAGCATCTGCTGCAGATGAGATATGGAACCTCTTCCAACCTTTTCTCCAACAACAAAAACAAATGGCTGATCAGCAACATGCGAAACATGTCCAAGTGCTGAGAAACACAATGGAGTCTAGGTTCAAGAACACACAAGCTGACATCAAGGCAATAAAGGCCCATCTATTGAAAACCACTGGCACTGCTCCTCCAACTGTTCTCTTTATTGATCAACTACCCCCAGATAATGCCAAAAAAAGGGGAGAAAATTCAGGAGTGGAAGAAGAAGGGAATAGATGATGGTCTTTACATTGAACCTGAAAGGGATGCTATGACTAAGAAGATACCCTTTCCAGATGGTAGCAAAAAGGTTGATGTTACCCAAAATGCACTTGATGAAGCTATAGCAAGTGTAAAAAGGGACAGAGAGGCAAAGGATATGTCAAGATGGAATGAGGAGAAAAGAGCTTATATGGAGCTGAATGCGCAGGGTTGTTCTAAGTCAAAGGATGTTAAAAATCCTGAGCTAAAAAGAAATCTCACTAGAAAAGTGAGGGAACCCAAATCCATACCATCCAGACTCACAAAGCATACTCCAAAACCACTGTCCAAAAGCCCCCAACATCAAACCTCCACACAAACAGTTGTTGTAACTCCTGCTGTATCAACATCTGCTGGTACTCCAGTTGTTTCAACATCTACTATCACTTCAACACACACCTCAACCACTGCCTTACCATCACCACCATCACCACCAAAAACAACATCACCACCATTGCCTCCTGCTAAAAAGCAGAAGACAGCAGATGTTACAACATCTGTTGTAATGACAACAGTGGTTGAAACACCAGTTGTTTCAAAAGCTATTAGTTAATCACAAATCACTGCCACTTAAACCACCACCACTGATCCACCCAAAACATCATCTGCCTCTCCTACAATAAAATGGAAAAGGATTTTCATACCAGATGATGATTCTCCATCACCACCACCAACATCTTCAAAATCTCTATCACTTGTTACAATACCCAAGCCTGTTCCTCTCTCATCAGCTCAAATTCAAAAGCCCTTACCTCCTGCAGGTGTTCAATTCCCTATTGAACTTATAGCAGTCAGAGAAGAAATCAAGTCTTTTTATTATGAGGATGACCCTGCTAAAAGGAGTTTGCCATCAGTTGAAGGATATCCAAGGCCAAACAATATTGAAGAATATTTGAAAGTCAAAGCTAAACAAGCAGAGGATATCTCAAAAAGAAATGCACAAGGAAAATCTGATAGAGAAATTCAGCAGAATTACCAATTCTTGCTCACACAAGTCAGATCCTTAGAGCAATTTGCAAAAATGTTTGTCAACAAATCTCAGAGAGAGCAGATGAAACTCTAAGAAAAGACTACATTGAAAGCATCATGGCAACCAAGAAGTACAAAGGAGAAAAACACGTGTACAAAGAGTGGACCATCCCTGAGCTTGAAAGTGAAGCAGCCAGGATTCAAGAAATGATCAAGAATAAGGTCAAGCACACTCCTCCAGATTGGGAAAAGTTCAAAAAGAATGTACCTGATAAAAAGGTAGAGCTGAGGAGAATGAAAGAGGAATTAGCTGCTGCTAATTATGGGTCTTTGAATCAATTGTTGAGATGGAAAGAAGATAAAGTCAGGGCTAACTACAAAAGTTTGGAGAAATTAAGAAAGACAGATCCTACTGCTCCACAAAAGCCTGACTACCCTGAAGCAGAGGTTTTAAAAAGACCATCAAAGCTGCAAATCAGGAGATCCACTGCTCCAGCTGGTGCAGCCATCTTTAAAAGAAGGCCACAAAAACAGTTGGGTGCTGAAACAATTCAAGAGCTAATAGAAGGTGATGACCTTGTAAAAGAAGGCATAAAAAATGATTGTAGAGACTCTTGGTTTGGATCAACCTGCAAGTACTGCTCAGACAGTCATCAATAGGCCAGCATCTCCAAACACCTCTTCAAATAAAAATCTCCCAAGAAACCCACTAGACTCAAAGGTACTAAAGTGGAAAATTGACAAACAGACCCATGTACTGACAGTGTTCAAGTCTAGTGGAGAAGTGAAGAAAATAACAAGGGAACAAGCACTTGGCCTAAGTCTTGAAGATTTGCAGGATCTCCTTGATCTTCCACTTAGAATGGATGATGATGACACAAATGCCTTAGCCTTTGAGTTACAACTCAAAGGCAAAATAAGGGAACTGCTGATGAGGCAATAAAGATCTACAAATAATGAAGAGTTTTGGCATTATCTGTTCCAGGGGGAGATTGTTGGGATTGAACCCTACCAAAGGAACAGATAATTAAAGCCAAAACTGGATCCGAGAAGTGGATCCAGAATAAGCAGATGTTATGTATACAAGTCTCTCCCCTTGAAAGTGGTTTCAACATCTGCTGACCTCCTATCTACTGATCGTACAAACTGCAGACCTACAAACTGCTGATCAAGTAAAAGACTGATGGAAGATTAAAGCTCTGCTGTTCAATCTACTATCTTGAGTCAAGCTCTGTGATCATGACAAGTACTGCTGGGTTCACATCAGTGGAAGGATGCAGCAATAGTTTTAGATGTCTTTATGTAATGAAATGTAATAATACTAGTTAGCATAGCAGAGGTTGTATAGATCAGAGGTTAGAGTTTGTTAGGAGGTTAGATGTCACTTTCATGGTGATGTCAGCTTAGATGCTTTAGTGGTTTGCTCATGCCTATAAATAGAACAGTGCTCTGTACTGTTCTATTAGCTCTTTCACCATCTTCTTCCTGCACGAACAAATACTGTGAGCTCAGGCTGAGGGGGAGTTTGTTGCATACTTGCAAATTATAATCGTTGTTGAAATTAAATTCAATCATTCGGTTCAATGTTAAACTTGTATGTTAAAAGCAATTCTCCTGTTTGATTGTGAAAAGTTTGCTTCCATCTTAATTCTGCTGCACAACTCATTCATCTTCATCTTAATTCAAACGTAAAACACAATCAAAATCAAACTCAGATCCTAACATTATTGAATTTAAAACATCGTCTTTTAGGTAACTTTTATAGCCACATTTTTCCCAAGCCTTCAGTGCTCTCCAGCTGGCTTTTTACTAATTAGCTGTCACATTGTGTTACCTGAAACGCGTTTTAAAAACATTTGTCAGTGGGAAATACTGGTGAGTGAATCCCAGTTTAATAAAGAAACATTTTATCAATTAAAACAGTATTGAGAGCGATCACATTGTTTATTTCTACACAATTACTCATTCAGTACTGTCAATCCTGACTTGTGGGTCATATTACACATTGGCTAACTCTTTGTCCCATGGTAACGTACTGTCATCCCCGACTTACTACTCACAGTGTAGTAAATTTTGTATACAAAACCCCAACATACCGACAGTAATTAAAGAACTACAAAGACTCAATCACCGCTTAATCGCATTGTAAAACATTTAAGGCTTTGTAAAATATTACAAAAAGGTTAACAAAAAGAGGATAAACTCACATTGCTATCTTAGACTTCGCGTAAGGGTTTCCTGGATATAATCTATAATTTATACAAATGTACATTGGTTAGTATCATAACCCTTTGAAAATATTAATGATACCCCCCCCCCCCCCCGAGACGGCATTCCAACAACTACGTCGGGCAGAACCACGACAGTTGTTACAGAACCCTAAATCAATCGGGTAGCGTATCTATTACGAAACTGGGGTTGTAATACTTACAACGGAGCAGAACCTCGCTAATTAGGGGGTATAATACCCGTGTATTATAAGCCTACTATCAGAATTTGAGAGAAAGAAGTCGTTGTGAGCGAATTCGAAATGAAATCTGATGCCTTCTATTTATACTTGCTGAACTGGATTCTCACGCGGCCCGCGTGAATGTACGAAAGGGCTTACGCGGCCCGCGTTAACTCTGGGTCAACGTGCAGCTGGGCTAATTCGACAACTAGCTTAGCCAGGTGTTGGGCCACGTGGCGGCCCAGGGCTGTGCCACATTTTGGGGCTCTCGCGGCCTGCGTTAACTTAATGGGGCTATTACGCGGCCCGCCTGAACTTAAGAAATCAACGATATCAGGATTTAACCCTGATACCACCCGCGTAAGTGGTTGGGGTGGGTCTACGCGGCCCGCCTTATCTTAAAAATCAGATTTTTAAATTTTATTTTTAATGCTATATTGTATTTCGGGCTCGGTTTTCACATACGGGGTGTATTTAAAGACATCATGGGACATATTAAAATATACTAAGGCGTCAGAAATATTATGAGAGTGTCGGTTTTACTGAGGGTTGTTACAAATGGCGTTGTATTAGTTTACATGCAATGGTGTTTTATTAGTTTACATGCAATGGCGTTTTATTAGTTTACATTCAATGGCGTTTTATTATTGTTTCAGTTCTCATGGAGTTTTCATATGCAGATACTGTAACACCCTAGAAATTTTACCCTTGATTTTAGGCAAAATATAGTTAAGTACATGACTTTCATTTACAAAAATTAATAATAACCATGACCTTAGTCGAGTAATGACTAAGGTACAAAATTAGTCAACTGTTTAAAATGTATTAACAACCCATACACAAGGACTACAAAAGATCTAAAACGTTGCGGAAGCTTCAAAATAGAGTGTTCGGTTCTTCGTCATATCACTTGATCGTCACCCGTAAGACTTGTCGATTACCTATGATCAAAACCAATTAAAACATTAGTTTTGACATTATCGTATAATATAAACACAAGGTTGAACGTCACATTTGAAATAACAAAAGCAAAATAACCTTCCTGGATCCACCGTAAATTACGGTATCACCGTAATTTACGGTGATCCTTGATAGTTCCTGGTCACCGTAAATCAGGAAGTAATCGCCGTAACATGTCTGACCTATACCGTAAATTACGGTATTACCGTAATTTACGGTAAGTTCTGGGAATCTATGTCTTGATTTGTTAGTTCATTTCCTTCAAACCAATTTCGAAATTTGCCTTTCTAACAACCCATTACATCTAAAACTAATATTTCTAGCATGTGATAAATATTAACCAATAGCGTAGAACAATCTAACATATTTCCGGAGTATAATTCATGTTTTACTCGATTATTAACCCGTTTGGCTCGTCTAAAGAATCCTTCTATATGACGACTACCAACGGGTACCAACCGAATTTAATAAATCAATCAATATAACGACTTCATTGCTTAATTCAAAACAACTCTTATTCAAAATTCAATTGCACATAGAATCATCCGATATAATAAATGTAACGGGTCAAGTTACATACCTTAGCGCACGCCCTTCAACCGTGAGTCCCCACCGGCTTGTCCGCTTGACGTTCCGGTATCTTGTCCTATAGAGTTCAATTCAATACATGTTTAGAACTCTTTTCATATCATAATTCGCATAATACACCGAACATCATGATTATGCATTTAAACCCGAAATGTAAATTTTTAAGTCTTCATAGAGACATTTCAACAAACACCTCATATGCAGAATTTTATATCTTTTCAAATCAACTTCTTAGCTTGCTAATTAGCTAACTTGATAACAATTGAGCCCTCCTATAGTGTTTTAAGCATCATATCTTTCTGGAATCACTTTCAACAATCAATTTACACTAGAATAATCATCCTAAACCCTAGTGTTCATTTTTATCTTGTAAAAACCATAACCCACCTTCAAGGTGTTCATGGAATTTCCTGAAATTGAACATGATTTCACATGTAGTTGTCTAGGTTTCACTTCTAGACACTACATCATCTCTAATCTAACCAAATAACACACATGCAACATCAAAATTCAGATTTTCCAAAATCATGAGAATTTCAAGTTGAGAGATTTCATTAAATTTTACATACCTTACAATCCTCTTGTGATGAGGATCATGATTCTAGGCTCAATTTTCGATTTTGACCTGGAATAATCCTTCAATTTGCAAGATTAAGGAAGTTTTAGGTTTTGAAGAAGTGGGGATCGCCCCCTGTTCTATTGATCGACCAGATATCCCCTTTGTGGGGTGTTTGGTTTGTTTTATTTAGTTTAATTGACTCAAGTTTCAGTTTTTTTTTTACAACTTAAGCCCCTCAAACTTGTTCAACATATTGTTTGTTACCTTTAACCACTTATAAGCTATTTCTAGACTAGTTAACTAACTAGGTTAAAATTTCCTAGTTAGTAAACTCCCATTTATTTAAGCTTTATAATTCTGATATAATGTTTTATATTTTCGGGATGTTACAAGTCCACCCCCCTTAAAAGGGTTTCGTCCCCGAAACCAAAGTACGTACCAAATAATGTAGGGTGGAGACGTCGCATCTCCTCTTCGGACTCCCATGTGATGTCCGAACCTTTCCTATGTTCCCATTTGACTTTGACTTGATCAATTTGTTTATTTCGTAAGTGTTTGACTTTTCGATCTAAAATCTCCAACGGTCTCACAGCATAATTCAGACTATTATCCACTTCAATATCATCGTAATGGATATAGGTCGTTTCGTCTGCTAGGCACTTTCTTAATTGAGATACGTGAAACGCGCCATGGATCCTACTCAGCTCCTCCGGTAGTTCAAGACGGTAAGCTACCTTGCCAACTCTTCTGATAATTTTGAATGGTCCGATAAACCTTGGGCTTAACTTCCCCTTCTTTCTAAATCTAATAACACCTTTCCATGGGGATACTTTTAGCATGACCATGTCACCCACTTGAAATTCAATTGGCCTTTTCCTTTTATCTACATACGCCTTTTGCCTGTCTTGAGCCGCTTTCAAGTGTGCCCGAACTTTATCGATCTTTTCGTTCGTGGCTCTTACTATATCTTGATGGGCGAGTTCACGTGGACCCACTTCACCCCAACAAACCGGGGTTCGACACTTCCTACCGTAAAGCAGTTCGTATGGTGCCATTTTAATACTAGATTGGTAACTGTTGTTATACGAAAACTCGACTAACGGTAGGTGAACATCCCAACTGCCTCCAAAGTCGATTATACACGCCCGTAGCATGTCTCCCAATATTTGTATCGTTCTTTCACTTTCTCCATCCGTTTGAGGATGGTACGCAGTGCTAATGAACAATTTGGTCCCCATTTGTTCTTGGAATTCACGCCAGAATTTCGAGGTAAACCGGGTATCCCTATCGGACACGATGGACACCGGCACTCCATGACGTGCTATGATTTCATTGGTATAAACTTCTGACATCTTTTCTGACGTATAAGTCTCACGAATCGGAATGAAGTGAGCACTTTTCGTCAATCTATCCACCACTACCCATATGGCATCAAAACCACGATTCGTCTTAGGCAGCTTGGTTAACAGGTCCATTGTAATATGTTCCCATTTCCAAACCGGAATTTCTAACGGTTGGAGTTTACCGTATGGTTTCTGGTGCTCCGCCTTGACTTGTAAACATGTCAAGCATTTTTCCACATATTTCGCCACGTCCCTCTTCATTCCGGGCCACCAATAATTTTGTTTCAAATCATTGTACATCTTGGTCGCACCCGGATGAATTGAATAACGGGATTTATGAGCTTCATCAAGTAGAAGCGCCTTTACTCCACAAGAATGTGGGACCCATATCCTTCCGGATCGAGTCTTTAACCCGTGATTCCCATCCGACAAGTCTTTCAACTGACCAATTATTCTTTCCTTCTTCCAATTCTCTTCTTTTACTGCTTCTAATTGCGCTTCTCGAATACGTTCAAGTATACCCGAGGTTACCACGAGTTGCATCGACCTCACTCGTATTGGGACATAGTCCGCTTTTCTGCTTAGAGCATCCGCTACCACATTTGCCTTTCCGGGGTGATAGTGTATCTCACAATCATAGTCCTTCACCGTTTCCAGCCATCGCCTTTGTCGCATATTTAACTCCTTCTGATCGAAGAAGTATTTCAAACTCTTGTGGTCGGTGAATATGGTGCATTTTACCCCATACAAGTAATGCCTCCATATTTTTAATGCAAATACCACCGCTGCCAACTCGAGATCGTGCGTGGGGTATTTCTTCTCGTGTATCTTCAATTGTCTCGAGGCATAGGCTATTACCTTGCCCCGTTGCATCAACACGCAACCGAGCCCCGATAATGAAGCATCCGAATAAACCACCATGTCTTCGACTCCGTCCGGCAATGTCAGTACCGGAGCTTGAGTTAGCCTTTCTTTTAGCGTCCGAAACGCTTTTTCTTGATCGACTCCCCAAACAAACTTTGCCTTCTTTTGGGTTAGCTTTGTTAGCGGCGATGCAATCTTGGAGAAATCTTGAATGAATCTCCTATAATATCCAGCAAGCCCCAAAAAGCTTCTAATTTCCGAAGGGTTCTTCGGAGGATTCCATTTTGACACCGCCTCTATCTTTGACGGATCCACCAAAACTCCGTCGGAATTTATGACATGGCCAAGAAATTGTACCTCTCGTAACCAAAAGGCACATTTAGAGAATTTTGCATATAACTTCTCTCGTCTAAGTGTCTCTAACACTTCTTGTAAGTGGTGTGCGTGTTCAGCTTCATTTTTCGAGTACACCAAGATGTCATCAATAAACACGATGACCGACTTATCCAACATTGGCTTGCAGACCCGGTTCATGAGGTCCATGAAAGCCGCGGGCGCATTTGTTAGCCCAAATGACATCACGAGAAATTCGTAATGTCCGTATCTTGTGCGAAAAGCCGTCTTCGGCACATCTTCATCTTTGACCTTTAGTTGGTGATACCCCGACCTAAGGTCAATTTTTGAAAACCAACTCGCGCCTTGTAGTTGGTCAAATAAGTCGTCTATCCTCGGGAGCGGGTATCGGTTCTTTACCGTGAGTTTGTTTAACTCCCGATAATCGATACACATGCGCATGCTCCCGTCCTTCTTTCTCACAAACAACACCGGTGCGCCCCAAGGAGACACACTCGGCCTTATGAATCCCTTGTCAAGCAAATCTTGAATTTGGGACATCAGCTCTTGTAATTACGATGGTGCAAGTCGGTATGGGGCTTTTGCTACAGGTTTCGCGCCCGGGATCAATTCGATCCCGAACTCTACTTCCCGTTCAGGTGGTATCCCCGGTAAATCTTCCGGGAAAACATCTTCATAATCTCGTACTACCGGTACATCTCCAATCTTTCGTGATTCTTTCTCGGTCTCATTTGCATAAATTATGAATGCCTTGCATCCTCGCTTCATGAGCTTGTGAGCCTTCAACATCGAACATACTATGGGGTTGCCTCGTTTTTCGCCATAAATGGTGACGTGTTTTCCGCTCGGAGATGTTAGTTTTATCTCTTTGCGAAAACACACGACCTTTGCATGGTATTGAGATAGCCAATCCATCCCCACAACTACTTGGAATTCTCCCATCGACATCGGGATTAGATTTATCAAATATTCTTCATCATCAATGCTCAGTTTACAATTTTCACATACATCACAAACAATAAAACTTTTGTTATTACCTATCTCTACTTCTAAAGGTACAGGTAATTTGGTTAAAACAAATGAAGGATGTCGAATAAACCCATATGAAACAAAGGATTTATTCGCACCCGTATCAAATAACACGTGTGCGGGAATTGAATTTACAGCAAATATACCTGAGACCACGTCAGGTTCAATCTTCGCTTCTGCCGCAGTTAGTTGGAAAGATCTTGCCTTTGCTTTCGGGGCTTCACCTTTCGGTTCTTGCCCATCCTTCTTTCCAACCAGTTCTGGGCATTCTGACTTCTTGTGACCCGTTCGATAACAGTTGTAACAAACCGTCACTTTCTCCGGGCATGACATAGCCATATGTCCCGTTTTCTTGCATATAGGACAAGGCTTATCCTTGTAACGGCATTCACCCTTATGATTTTTCCCACAAATTTTGCAACCTGGAATACTACCTTTAGCATCTGATCTTTTTGCTGTTTCATTCGTTCTTGCTTTCTTGGTAGGGCTTGGATTCACATCTAGTGCCCTTCGTTCACCCCGTTCTATACTCTTTTTCAATTCGATCTCCCTTTCCCGAGCAGCATTGACAATCTCGGTAAGGGTCTCGTACTTTGAAGGGGTTATGAACTCTCTATATTCCGCGCTTAACATGTTATGATAATAATAGACCTTTTGCTCTTCATTCGTTATCAATTCATCACAGAACTTCATCTTGTCCATAAACATCCCCGTGATCTTGTCTATGGATTCACCTTTGTGTCTGAGTTGCATGAACTCTTCCTTGATTTTATTTACGACCGCCTTGGGACTATGGTGTTTAAGAAACGGCGTCTTAAACTCCTCCCAAGTCATGGCCTTAACCGCTTCACTTCCAATCTCCTTCTTTTTGTTATCCCACCAATCTTTCGCTTGACTCCTTAGTTGACCCGTACCATAAGCTACGTAGTCTTCTTCGTCACAATGGGTTCTCTCAAATACCCCTTCGATGTCACTTAGCCATCGTTGGCACACTATCGGGTCAACCTCCCCATTATATGTTGGTGGTTTACAAGCCATGAATTCCTTGTATGAACAAGGCTTTCGTCCTCCACGCTTTTCCTTTGCTACATTTGAATCTTCTTCTAGTTTCTTGATTCTATCTTCTACTATTGATAAAACCGTGTTTTGGATTTTATCAATAAAGCCCGATAAACTGTTTTCGATCGCCTTTCCAACCTCTTCGGCAATCACTTCTCTCACTTGTTCGGTGACTCTTGGCACCGCATTATCATTGCCTTCATCAGCCATCTCGATTTCTGAAATGTTTACATAGATTGTTAAACATTCCATTTATAACACATGCTTTACTTGTTTTGATTTAATCAAGTTCGTAACTTGATTTAATCATTCTTGTTTTAATTCAATCAAGTTCGTAACTTGATTTAATAATTCTTGTTTCTATTCAATCAAGTCCGTAACTTGATTTAATAATTCTTGTTTCTATTCAATCAAGTCCGTAACTTGATTTGATCATTCTTGTTTCATGCATTTCTTGTTTTTGAGTGAGCTTACACACTCTTTTCATGCATATTGTTCATTTCTCATTCTATACATAGTACATAATTTATTTACAAAACAAGTTAATTCTTACCGGACGATCGATCAAGCTTGAACCGAACACTTATTGACAACCTTGAGCTCTGATTACCAACTTGTAACACCCTAGAAATTTTACCCTTGATTTTAGGCAAAATATAGTTAAGTACATGACTTTCATTTACAAAAATTAATAATAACCATGACCTTAGTCGAGTAATGACTAAGGTACAAAATTAGTCAACTGTTTAAAATGTATTAACAACCCATACACAAGGACTACAAAAGATCTAAAACGTTGCGGAAGCTTCAAAATAGAGTGTTCGGTTCTTCGTCATATCACTTGATCGTCACCCGTAAGACTTGTCGATTACCTATGATCAAAACCAATTAAAACATTAGTTTTGACGTTATCGTATAATATAAACACAAGGTTGAACGTCACATTTGAAATAACAAAAGCAAAATAACCTTCCTGGATCCACCGTAAATTACGGTATCACCGTAATTTACGGTGATCCTTGATAGTTCCTGGTCACCGTAAATCAGGAAGTAATCGCCGTAACATGTCTGACCTATACCGTAAATTACGGTATTACCGTAATTTACGGTAAGTTCTGGGAATCTATGTCTTGATTTGTTAGTTCATTTCCTTCAAACCAATTTCGAAATTTGCCTTTCTAACAACCCATTACATCTAAAACTAATATTTCTAGCATGTGATAAATATTAACCAATAGCGTATGTTACACCCTAAATCATATTTGACAAAAAGTCGCAGCGGAAACACTAACCATAAAATTTCTTGCATTATAAATACCTCAACTGATTTAAACCTTTAACTTTAACTAAATTCTTAATCAAAAGTCTGTCATCCTCTTATTTGTTAACTAAAAACATAGCTTACATTTACTACATTTTACATTCAACGTCCCCGTACAATCTATCTTGCGACTCGGCCTTCGATCTCTAATCCTTGTGATAATCACTCATCATCAGTACAACCTGCATTCACCACATACATTCATAACATTAGCACACATTAAATAAACAAAATTCATTCGCGTACACTTCACACTTCGTCATCTTTTAAGCTTTAAGCATTTCATATGCATATCCCTTTCCTGGTGAGGATTCAATAATGTACCTGCATTACTGTTCATTCTCAAGGTACACCATTAATAACGTCAACCCTCATCATCTCTAAATCATGCTTACGTAAGTACTTACATACATACATACATATCTACATACGTACATATCTTTCCTACAACTTTACATACATGCATACATTCATACATACCTTTATACATACCTATTTACATACGCACATATCCTTCCCACATCATTACATACATGCATACACTCGTACATATCTTTACACATACATACATACACATCTACATATACGTACAAGATTTTACATACTTCCTACATACTCATACGCTACTTACCCGGGACTTAGACTTTGATTTATAGTCCATAAATACAGTCTACGATATTCACCAAGCATGTTATTAACAATGTATTAATCGTACATTCTTACAGACATACACCTGCTCTTACATGCGTACTCACACATCTACATACATATACCGACTCGCGTACATGCATACCTACATACATAACTGCATACATACATACCTACTCGCATACATACGTTTCTAAACGCGTTTGACATGTTAATATATACGTACCAACTCGCATACACGCTCATCGCATCCCATAAACATTCTAAAATGAGCTTAGAATACAATTCGGGACTCCTTGCAGGTTACAAGAATGATTACGGTTGAATTCTGCGCATTCCGTTGAACTGGCAGCTGACGCACGACCATGCGTCATAACCGCACGACCGTGCAGCCCATACGACGTCGGGGACACTGGTCTGGCACGAGCCAGAACACTGGTTTACTCGGAATCGCACGACCGTGCTCCTGGGTCGCACGACCGTGCGACACTTCCCGTCGACCCAACCTCCGTAGACAGTAACATATGCCGTCGGACAAAAGTGAGTTTATAGAGGGCGTCGGCGACGGCCCATCAGGGCGTCGGCGACGGCCCATCAGGGCGTCGGCGACGGCCCCTCTAAACATGGTTTTCCTGCAGATCCGTTTTAACGTCCGATCGCGCTAAAACTTGCATATCTTTCAACCCATATACCCGTTTAACCTCCCGTTTCTTCCTACATGCTTGTAAATTCACATTCTAACATATAAACTTAAAATCCCACATACGGATTAAGGAAATTCTTAACTTGCATGCATTCGGCTTATTGTCATTCTCTAATTATTTGACCCGTTATGGGTATTTGCGCATTAAATGGTCTATGACATACAAAACCATACTCTTCGCTTTCACACATGACTATAACATTATTCTAATCGATTAGCTTATTTCCAAATGGGCATTTAAGGTCGTTCGCCCGATATACCTATCAAGGGCGTTTTTGTCAACATTGTTCCATCCTTTACAACCAAGGACCTCATTGCATATTTAACCAATCCTACCACTTAACTTCAACTCTAACGCATATACCTTACTCGGATCAAAGCTAAGATCCGTTTAATACTTCATCGATTTCATTCAACTCATTCCTATTTGACCTCAATTAACACATTTAGTTAAAATACATATAACTTTACATAAACAACTAAGAAGTGATTACGGAATCACTTACCTCATGCATCCGTGTTCACATCCGTTTCCACGCCTCTTCTTGACCCGTTAGCCTTTCGCGCTTGAGTCCATCTCCACGTGATTCCTATACTTTCATGTCATCGAAATCACGCTATCATTAGCATACTCATTTGTACATGATAACAATCGTATCAATCCCATATTTCACACTTAACCTTCATTAATCATTTCTAACAAACATAACTCATATAATCATGTCCGTATACGTTTAACTCATGTAACTCATCATGTCATTACATTTAACACGGATTGCTATTACATGTACCATACGACTTCTCATCAACCTACATTTACGACAACGAGTCAACTCATGTTGCTTATACTTAGTTGACTTTCAAAAGTCAACTATTAACCATACTTATCTATCGACTTATCAACATATTCCCGTAACATCATAATCGACTATACGGACGACACTATATACATTTTATCATTCACTTGATATACGTACTACCTTTTAAGCATAACGTACAACTAATTCATACACAATCTTCTAGATTCATACATAGTTCATCAAATGCTTCTACAATTCAACATGGGGTATTTAAATTAAACATTAAACATGTTATCATCACATTTCATTCACTTCATCTACAACAATTCATCATTTCTTATCCCATTTCTTTAAACATTCACACACATGTATGATTTCAAACATTATTAACATAAGTGAATCATCAAATTACATTACATCATCAAAAACCCACTTCATAACTACTTGTTAATCACTTACAAGTGATCTAATCTTAAGTTCTTCATAACTCATCATACTTTTGATATATGTACTACCTTGTAAGCATAGTGTACAACTAGTTCATGCATATCATTCTAATCTCATACACAATTCATCAATTTCTTTCTCCTAATCAACATGATTCATACATGCATAACATCAAACATACTAGTATCACATTTCTTTCAATTCTTCTAACAAGAATACATCATACAACTCAAAATACATCAATATTAAGCAAGAACTTAGACATAGATGATTTACCCATGTCATCATCTTCACCATACAAATGGGTTTCACCCTTAAACATCAAATTAACCTATTTCATGCATAATCCATGTTCCAAATGATGAATCTAACACATACTCATGCTCAATTTCATACAAATTCGTGATTTACAACATAACCCATTTCGTGCATCATCACCAATCTAGAATCTAAGACATACCTTACGATCCCCTTATGAAGGTGATCATTAATCCGTGTTTGGTTATGAATTTGAGCTTCGTTTAGCCTTCCAATTTGAGGGAATTGATGAAATTAGGGTTCTTGGCTCCATGGGAGCTTCCTGCTCTTTTCACGAACACACTATGTGTGTTTGTGTGTGTGTTTTGTTAATTAAAACATAACTTTCCCCCTTATTCATCTTTGGTCCCTCAAGTTTGTTCCCTTGTTTGCTTTGCTAAACATTCTACTACATTCCACCTTTTAATAATTTTAACCATACAATTAAGTAGGTTAAATAGCCTAGTTATCTATTTCTAGATGTACCATATCATAACATTTTAACGAATATAAACATTCGGGTTTTTGGGGTGTTACAAGTCTACCCCCCTTAATTAAGGTTTCGCCCCCGAAACCTTTCTCATTTATATTACACACACACATCTATGTTTGACTTCATAGTCACATCATAATCATAAGTAATCATCCTATCTCATTTCATAATTATTCAATCACTTGGCTTCCTCTTCTTAACAAGTCTATACTTTCCATGGCATACTCTCACAAAACATTCTCATTTCCTTTGACCCGTTAATGACAGGTCAATATACATACTTATCTAAACTTATAATCACGCTTACCTTCATATGATCATTTTATAACAGATTAAATACCTTCATCTCATCCTTTAAGGTTTCACTCTATAGACGCATTACATAACATTTAACCCTTGTTTTGTCATCACAACAAAACTACCTCTTTATAGTCACATCTACGTGCTTACCTTCATAGTTAACATCGTCCCACATTTATTTAGTTATTTGTACCATACATATCCCTTCGTTACTTACGCATTCGGATATTTTCATTCCAATCATTCTTTTGTTCATTTGCTTTGCATTTACTTATGTGACTTATTTGACGCACACATGGTCAAGCTATCGACTTCTTCTTATATAGTCTAGTTCAGTCTTTCATATCTTAAATCTGTTTCGCGGATTCGAACACATCATTCATACCTTTCGTACCTCCTATGTTTGAATCCATCTAACGGTTTCAGACATTTCATTTATACTTTAACTTCTTTCATGTTTCGAATCCGTCTCGCGGATTCTAGCTTAGCATTTTCATGTTTCGAATCCGTCTCGCGGGTTCTAGCATAGCATATCATATTTCGAATCCGTCTCGCGGATTCTAGCATAGCATATCATATTTCGAATCCGTCTCGCGGATTCTAGCATAGCATATCATGTTTCGAATCCGTCTCGCGGATTCTAGCATAGCATATCATGTTTCGAATCCGTCTCGCGGATTCTAGCATAGCATATCATGTTTCGAATCCGTCTCGCGGATTCTAGCATAGCATATCATACTCTCATTCTTGAGAGTCTTACATTTCTCTTCACCCTCACGTTCACCTACTACTTAATTCTACGGACATACCTGTATCAATTATCACGGTCCCACGAACGTCATATGCTTCACGTGTACTGGCCAGGTACACAATCCACATACTAGTTTCGTGTCTTCGTGTAATTGTCACCTTATGTCCGAAGAATTTGGTTTCGGCACGTGTATCATTTTTCAAAACATGTTTACTATACCCTCATGGTCCTTCATTTAGCATTTTTCTTCCCTTAATGCATTTTACCGTTTCATGTACCGACATATTAAATTTACGTACTTGGGTTCAACTTTATCTTATTTCATGCCTTGGTGTCGGTACTTGACCGCACTCGCGGACCATCCTCTTCAAACGCTTATACTTACCTTGCATATACAAAACCGTCAGTTTCTTTATGCGTATACATAAGTACATACTTACATTCTCTTTTACCTTTGGATTTTGACCGAGTCTTGGATTGTACGGGTTTCTTATCACAAGAGCACACAGGTTTGAGTTCAAGCACTTACCTTCTTACACTTGATTCTCTCAAACCAGGGCTCTGATACCAACTTGTTACACCCTAAATCATATTTGACAAAAAGTCGCAGCGGAAACACTAACCATAAAATTTCTTGCATTATAAATACCTCAACTGATTTAAACCTTTAACTTTAACTAAATTCTTAATCAAAAGTCTGTCATCCTCTTATTTGTTAACTAAAAACATAGCTTACATTTACTACATTTTACATTCAACGTCCCCGTACAATCTATCTTGCGACTCGGCCTTCGATCTCTAATCCTTGTGATAATCACTCATCATCAGTACAACCTGCATTCACCACATACATTCATAACATTAGCACACATTAAATAAACAAAATTCATTCGCGTACACTTCACACTTCGTCATCTTTTAAGCTTTAAGCATTTCATATGCATATCCCTTTCCTGGTGAGGCTTCAATAATGTACCTGCATTACTGTTCATTCTCAAGGTACACCATTAATAACGTCAACCCTCATCATCTCTAAATCATGCTTACGTAAGTACTTACATACATACATACATATCTACATACGTACATATCTTTCCTACAACTTTACATACATGCATACATTCATACATACCTTTATACATACCTATTTACATACGCACATATCCTTCCCACATCATTACATACATGCATACACTCGTACATATCTTTACACATACATACATACACATCTACATATACGTACAAGATTTTACATACTTCCTACATACTCATACGCTACTTACCCGGGACTTAGACTTTGATTTATAGTCCATAAATACAGTCTACGATATTCACCAAGCATGTTATTAACAATGTATTAATCGTACATTCTTACAGACATACACCTGCTCTTACATGCGTACTCACACATCTACATACATATACCGACTCGCGTACATGCATACATACATACCTACATACATAACTGCATACATACATACCTACTCGCATACATACGTTTCTAAACGCGTTTGACACGTTAATATATACGTACCAACTCGCATACACGCTCATCGCATCCCATAAACATTCTAAAATGAGCTTAGAATACAATTCGGGACTCCTTGCAGGTTACAAGAATGATTACGGTTGAATTCTGCGCATTCCGTTGAACTGGCAGCTGACGCACGACCATGCGTCATAACCGCACGACCGTGCGGCCCATACGACGTCGGGGACACTGGTCTGGCATGAGCCAGAACACTGGTTTACTCGGAATCGCACGACCGTGCTCCTGGGTCGCACGACCGTGCGACACTTCCCGTCGACCCAACCTCCGTAGACAGTAACATATGCCGTCGGACAAAAGTGAGTTTATAGAGGGCGTCGGCGACGGCCCCTCTAAACATGGTTTTCCTGCAGATCCGTTTTAACGTCCGATCGCGCTAAAACTTGCATATCTTTCAACCCATATACCCGTTTAACCTCCCGTTTCTTCCTACATGCTTGTAAATTCACATTCTAACATATAAACTTAAAATCCCACATACGGATTAAGGAAATTCTTAACTTGCATGCATTCGGCTTATTGTCATTCTCTAATTATTTGACCCGTTATGGGTATTTGCGCATTAAATGGTCTATGACATACAAAACCATACTCTTCGCTTTCACACATGACTATAACATTATTCTAATCGATTAGCTTATTTCCAAATGGGCATTTAAGGTCGTTCGCCCGATATACCTATCAAGGGCATTTTTGTCAACATTGTTCCATCCTTTACAACCAAGGACCTCATTGCATATTTAACCAATCCTACCACTTAACTTCAACTCTAACGCATATACCTTACTCGGATCAAAGCTAAGATCCGTTTAATACTTCATCGATTTCATTCAACTCATTCCTATTTGACCTCAATTAACACATTTAGTTAAAATACATATAACTTTACATAAACAACTAAGAAGTGATTACGGAATCACTTACCTCATGCATCCGTGTTCACATCCGTTTCCACGCCTCTTCTTGACCCGTTAGCCTTTCGCACTTGAGTCCATCTCCACGTGATTCCTATACTTTCATGTCATCGAAATCACGCTATCATTAGCATACTCATTTGTACATGATAACAATCGTATCAATCCCATATTTCACACTTAACCTTCATTAATCATTTCTAACAAACATAACTCATATAATCATGTCCGTATACGTTTAACTCATGTAACTCATCATGTCATTACATTTAACACGGATTGCTATTACATGTACCATACGACTTCTCATCAACCTACATTTACGACAACGAGTCAACTCATGTTGCTTATACTTAGTTGACTTTCAAAAGTCAACTATTAACCATACTTATCTATCGACTTATCAACATATTCCCGTAACATCATAATCGACTATACGGACGACACTATATACATTTTATCATTCACTTGATATACGTACTACCTTTTAAGCATAACGTACAACTAATTCATACACAATCTTCTAGATTCATACATAGTTCATCAAATGCTTCTACAATTCAACATGGGGTATTTAAATTAAACATTAAACATGTTATCATCACATTTCATTCACTTCATCTACAACAATTCATCATTTCTTATCCCATTTCTTTAAACATTCACACACATGTATGATTTCAAACATTATTAACATAAGTGAATCATCAAATTACATTACATCATCAAAAACCCACTTCATAACTACTTGTTAATCACTTACAAGTGATCTAATCTTAAGTTCTTCATAACTCATCATACTTTTGATATATGTACTACCTTGTAAGCATAGTGTACAACTAGTTCATGCATATCATTCTAATCTCATACACAATTCATCAATTTCTTTCTCCTAATCAACATGATTCATACATGCATAACATCAAACATACTAGTATCACATTTCTTTCAATTCTTCTAACAAGAATACATCATACAACTCAAAATACATCAATATTAAGCAAGAACTTAGACATAGATGATTTACCCATGTCATCATCTTCACCATACAAATGGGTTTCACCCTTAAACATCAAATTAACCTATTTCATGCATAATCCATGTTCCAAATGATGAATCTAACACATACTCATGCTCAATTTCATACAAATTCGTGATTTACAACATAACCCATTTCGTGCATCATCACCAATCTAGAATCTAAGACATACCTTACGATCCCCTTATGAAGGTGATCATTAATCCGTGTTTGGTTATGAATTTGAGCTTCGTTTAGCCTTCCAATTTGAGGGAATTGATGAAATTAGGGTTCTTGGCTCCATGGGAGCTTCCTGCTCTTTTCACGAACACACTATGTGTGTTTGTGTGTGTGTTTTGTTAATTAAAACATAACTTTCCCCCTTATTCATCTTTGGTCCCTCAAGTTTGTTCCCTTGTTTGCTTTGCTAAACATTCTACTACATTCCACCTTTTAATAATTTTAACCATACAATTAAGTAGGTTAAATAGCCTAGTTATCTATTTCTAGATGTACCATATCATAACATTTTAACGAATATAAACATTCGGGTTTTTGGGGTGTTACAGCGTAGAACAATCTAACATATTTCCGGAGTATAATTCATGTTTTACTCGATTATTTAACCCGTTTGGCTCGTCTAAAGAATCCTTCTATATGACGACTACCAACGGGTACCAACCGAATTTAATAAATCAATCAATATAACGACTTCATTGCTTAATTCAAAACAACTCTTATTCAAAATTCAATTGCACATAGAATCATCCGATATAATAAATGTAACGGGTCAAGTTACATACCTTAGCGCACGCCCTTCAACCGTGAGTCCCCACCGGCTTGTCCGCTTGACGTTCCGGTATCTTGTCCTATAGAGTTCAATTCAATACATGTTTAGAACTCTTTTCATATCATAATTCGCATAATACACCGAACATCATGATTATGCATTTAAACCCGAAATGTAAATTTTTAAGTCTTCATAGAGACATTTCAACAAACACCTCATATGCAGAATTTTATATCTTTTCAAATCAACTTCTTAGCTTGCTAATTAGCTAACTTGATAACAATTGAGCCCTCCTATAGTGTTTTAAGCATAATATCTTTCTGGAATCACTTTCAACAATCAATTTACACTAGAATAATCATCCTAAACCCTAGTGTTCATTTTTATCTTGTAAAACCCATAACCCACCTTCAAGGTGTTCATGGAATTTCCTGAAATTGAACATGATTTCACATGTAGTTGTCTAGGTTTCACTTCTAGACACTACATCATCTCTAATCTAACCAAATAACACACATGCAACATCAAAATTCAGATTTTCCAAAATCATGAGAATTTCAAGTTGAGAGATTTCATTAAATTTTACATACCTTACAATCCTCTTGTGATGAGGATCATGATTCTAGGCTCAATTTTCGATTTTGACCTGGAATAATCCTTCAATTTGCAAGATTAAGGAAGTTTTAGGTTTTGAAGAAGTGGGGATCGCCCCCTGTTCTATTGATCGACCAGATATCCCCTTTGTGGGGTGTTTGGTTTGTTTTATTTAGTTTAATTGACTCAAGTTTCAGTTTTTTTTTTTACAACTTAAGCCCCTCAAACTTGTTCAACATATTGTTTGTTACCTTTAACCACTTATAAGCTATTTCTAGACTAGTTAACTAACTAGGTTAAAATTTCCTAGTTAGTAAACTCCCATTTATTTAAGCTTTATAATTCTGATATAATGTTTTATATTTTCGGGATGTTACAGATACTCTATGGTGTTTGTACCGTTCACTAGTATAGACAATCATCACTGCAATGTTACATTTGGTGCGGCTTTATTGGCGTCAGAAACTGATGATACGTATATTTGGTTGTTAAGAGTTTTTATAAAAACTGTTGGTTCTCAACCAAAAGTTGTTGTCACTGACCAAGATCCAGCGATGAAGAAGGCTATTTCTGTTGTATTTGTTGACACGAGTCATCGGTTATGCATGTGGCATGTGATGCATAAACTTTCTCTGAAGGTTGTTATGCTTTTTTTACCTTTGGCGTTTTAGGATACACTGCGTTTTAAAATACATGACGTTCTTTACCTTGTTAGTGTTTTTTTAATTATGTTTTGTCTTTGTTTTTTTTATGCATGGCATTTTCGTTTTACATATAGGTTGGTGTTAGGCTATGCAATTCCACCAATTTTAAAGAACGTATTCGTGGTGTTGTGTGGACGGATATTCTCACACCTGAAGAGTTTGAATCAGAATGGGAAGCGGTTATTGCAGAGTTCAATTTAGAAGATAATGACTGGCTATCTGATATTTTTGCACTTAGGGAATCTTGGATCCCTACATACTATAGAATGGAGCATATGTCTGGTCTTATGCAAACGACATCCAGGTCGGAGAGTAAGAATCATTTTTTTTTGGTCAAGTGTGCAATTCGAAAGCTACTCTTGTTGAGTTCATGACGCATTACGAGACTGCAATAGAAGCACAGCGTCACACACATCGTAAAAATGATCATGAATCTTGATACAAAAGACCCCAGTTGAAGAGTAGTTGCAAATTGTTGGAAGGGCAAGCTGTTGACATATACACAAAAAGTATTTTTTGTGATGTTCAAGTTGAGCTTATTGGAGTTACAGATTGCATAAATCAACGTTACGAAGATCAGCCTGATGGGTTTGTTAAGTTTTACGTAAATGACTTCCAACAGCCTTGTACATCCTTATTTGAGGTAAATAATGGCGTTTTGGTTTTTATGGAGTTTTCTGTTAATGGCGTTTTATCATATGCAATATGTTTTTTTACTTTTTAGACAAAATCCTATGCATGGCGTTATAGAGATATTGTTTTTGGCGTTTTTCAGGTAATGTTCCGTAAGTCTGATTGCACATGCAGTTGCTCATGCAGGCGTTTTGAACAGTTTGATTTGCTATGTAGACATATATTCTATGTTTTGAGAATTATGGACATTAGGGAATTTCCAAAACAATACATTCTGAATAGATGGCGCAAAGAGGCTTCCCCAAACTGCTCTCCTGAATTCTCAATTATTCGTGAATATATGACCGAGCTTGATCCTGATGTACAAAGTATGATGCGAGATATTATTTTTTCAACCAAATACACTTTGAACCGTTTATCTGGTTGTAACACTCATCTTATTTATTTCATTGTTTAATCATAAAATACGGACTTTTTAAATCAACATGCATAGTGAACAAAAACTTAGTTAATCAGTTAATATGTACATTGTATTAGTGAATTAACATAAGCAACCATCTAGTTTAAAACATTCACATCTAATAGAGTTTACAAAACAACATTGTCTAGACATGCTTAGATTAGTGCGGAAGCTTCAAAAATGGTGTTCGGTTCTTGATTTCACGCTTGATCGACATCCCTAACTAACGAGCATCACTTGAGGTCAAAACCGCATCAAATGTTAGTTTTGACAAATTATTAATAAACATAGACAAGCCCTAATAACATACACATATCAGAAATATAAAAATCTTGATTCTTGGTCTGTCGCGCCACGCGCCAGACCCAAGATCCACCTTCGCGTGCCGCGGGCGGCTCCGCGTGTCGCGCCAGAATTTAGTTGCCCTGTCGCGTGGCGTGGGAGAGTGCGTTTTCCATCAGGTCCAGTTTCTGGACCTGCATATTTGCCCAGCTCCGAAAATTTGTAAGAATCTAATTTTAAACCATTATAACTTTTTACTCGGTTGTCCATTTTAGTCGATTCTTTTTCCTATGAGTCCGTAATAAAATTTCGGATCCAACCATTTAAATTTCACACAACAAAAACCGAATTACGAATGAATGGTTCACAAAATCCTTGTTTCAATTATTCAACCAATTAGCTATATGTGCATAGTACCATTTTTCAGTTCTAAAACTTTTTAGACGTAATTACCCAAATCCCCGGGCTTGTAAAACTTGGCGTATCCGCGCCATTCCATGGCTTTACGCTCACATTAGAATTTCATGCTTTTTTTCTCAAAATTCAAGCATACCGCTTCAAGCAACACTTACAATTGATTTCTATCGTTTGACCCGATATCTCGGATCCATAAACTTAAATTAGCATAACCAATTCATTGACGTATTACTATCCAACACTAACGCAATATGAGACTCTCAAGTCACTTCACACATGATCATTTTAAAAGCATAGTTTTGACCCGTTTGGTTGTCGAGTGAAAACCATCACTTTGATGGCAAGCCAAACCAATTCCAACCATTATTTTGACCCGTTTGATTGTCGAGTGAGCTTCGCCACTTCAATGACACATCGAACGCGTATATTACACTATGACACCATTTGTACACTAATACCAAACATTTATGCATAATGTAACGGGACTAAAATTACGTACCTTTAGAGCACACCCTTCAAACGCGTATCCCCTCCGGCTTGTCCGCTCGACGATCCGGATTCTTTGCCTAAAGAGTTAAATTCACAATCTATTTAGAACCTTTTACATAATCATTAACGCATAATTCGCTATAATAATCAAATCTGCGTTTTCATCCGATTTTTAACATTTTAATCCTCCCTTAGGCATTTTAACAAACACCTAGCGGGTCAAATTTTTACATAGTTAGAACAAATTCATGAATTATTATTTTTATCTAAATCAGCATCAATTAGGCAAATTTACACATGTTTTAACATCAATATTTCAGGAATTACCTCATAAAACTCAGATTACACTAGATCAAGAATCATAATCCTAGTGTTTATCAAGTTTCTACAAAACCCATTAATCACCTACAATGGTGATTATGAACCCCACAAGTATAATGCAAAAATTTTAACAAGAAATCATCTAGGGTTTATCCCTAGACATCATATCACTTCCAATTTCATCTATACAACATATAATCAAGCTTAATTTCGATTTTCACAATTAACCTAGAATTTAAGATGAATCAAAACATCAAGATTTTGCATACCTTATGATCCCTTCAACAAGATGATCATAAATTCGTGCTTGAAAATCGATTTGGAACTGATTTGAACCTCCAATTTGATCAATTTGGCACAAGTTAGGGTTTGGTGGGGGAGCTCTTGTTCGCCCCTGTTGTTTGATCGACCAGACACACTTTTTGTGTGTGTTTGGTGTGTGTTATTTTGTTTTTTATTAAATTAAGTTTCAAGTTCTACACATAAGCCCCTCAACTTTTATTTAGTTTATAATTTAGGCTTTTTAATTCATCCATGTGTTACTACAAGACTCAGAACGAACTGGGTTATTTATTTCCTACTTAGCTTATTCTTGTTTATTTTGTACTTTATAATTCTAATATAAAGTTTTATAAATTTCGGGGTGTTACAAGTCCACCCCCCCTTAAAAGGGTTTCGTCCCCGAAACCAGAATACGTACCAAAAAGTGTGGGGTTGAGACGTCCCATCTCCTCCTCGGACTCCCATGTGGTATCCGAACCTTTCATGTGTTCCCATTTGACCTTTACTAGGTTAATTTCTTTGTTTCTTAAACTCTTCACTTTACGATCTAAAATTGCAATCGGCTTTACTGCGTAATTGAGACTGTTATCCACCTCGATGTCGTCGTAGTGGATATAAGCAATTTTGTCGGCTAGACATTTTCGGAGATGTCACACGTGGAACGTGCTATGTATCCCACTCAACTCCTCGGGCAGTTCGAGACGGTAAGCTACCTTACCGACCCGTTCGATAATTCTGAATGGCCCAATAAACCTCGGGCTTAACTTTCCCCTTTTTCTGAACCGAATAACCCCCTTCCACGGCGATACCTTTAACATGACCTTGTCACCGACTTGAAACTCAATTGGTCTTCTTCTTTTGTCTGCATACGATTTTTGTCGATCCTGAGCCGCTTTCAAGTGAGCTCGGATCAAGTCAATTTTCTCGTTCGTGATTCGGACTACATCTTTATGAGCAAGTTCTCGCGGACCAACCTCACCCCAACACACCGGGGTTCGGCATTTTCTACCATAAAGCATCTCGTACGGAGCCATACCGATGCTTGCGTGGTAACTGTTATTATATGAAAATTCGACCAATGGTAGATAGACATCCCAACTACCCCCGAAGTCGATAATGCATGCCCGTAACATATCCTCCAACGTCTGTATTGTTCTTTCACTTTGTCCATCCGTTTGTGGATGGTACGCAGTGCTGATGAACAATTTAGTCCCCATTTTCTCTTGGAATTCACGCCAAAAGTTCGAAGTAAACCGAGTATCTCTGTTGGACGCAATAGACATCGGTACCCTGTGGCGTGCCACTATTTCATTAGTATACACCTCTGACATCTTTTCGGATGTATAAGTCTCACGAATCGGAATGAAGTGAGCACTTTTTGTCAATCTATCCACAACCACCCCTATAGCATCGAAACTGTGGTTGGTTTTAGGCAGCTTGGTCAACAAGTCCATTGTGATTTGTTCCCATTTCCAAACTGGGATGTCCAATGGTTGCAGTTTACCATACAGCTTTTGGTGTTCTACTTTGACTTGCAAAACACGTCATGCACTTTTCCACATATTTTACAACATCTATTTTCATCCCGGGCCACCAATAGTTTTGCTTTAAATCGTTATACATCTTGGTTGCCCCTGGATGAATTTAATAACGGGATTTATGGGCTTCGTCAAGTAAGAGCGCCTTGACTCCACACGAATTTAGAACCCATATCCTCCCAAAACGCGTCTTTAACCCTTGGTTACCATCCGCCAACTCTTTCAATTGGCCAACTATCATTTCCTTCTTCACATTTTCCTCCTTCAATGCTTTAATTTGAGATCTCTGGATTTGTTCAAGTTAACCCAATGTTACGATTAGTTGCATTGATCGTACTCGAATGGGCGTATAACGCATCCGCCACCACATTAGCTTTCCCCGGGTGGTAATGTATATCACAATCGAAATATTTGACAGTTTCTAACCACCGCCTCTGCCTCATGTTTAATTCCTTCTGATCGAAGAAATATTTCAAACTTTTATGGTCGGTAAAGATCGTGCATTTTACCCCATACAAATAATGCCTCCATATCTTTAAAGCAAATACCACCGCCACCAACTCAAGATCGTGCATAGGATAATTCTTTTCATGCGTCTTTAGTTGTCTCGAGGCATAGGCTATAACCATGCCCCGGGCATCAAAACGCACCCAAGACCCGAATGTGACGCATCCGAGTAAACTACCATGTCGTCAACCCCATCAGGTAATGTCAATACCAGAGCGTGGGTCAACTTTTCTTTAAGCGTTTGGAACGCTTTTTCTTGTTCTTTGCCCCAAATAAACATTTCATCTTTACGGGTTAGTTTGGTCATCGGTGTAGCGATCTTGGAGAAGTCTTGTATGAATCTCCTATAATATCCCACGAGCCCCAAAAAGCTTCTGATTTTCGAAGAATTCTTCGGTAGATTCCATCTCGCCACAGCTTCTATTTTTGACGGGTCTACCAACACCCCGTTTGCACTAATAATGTGCCCGAGAAACTGCACCTCTCGTAACCAGAAAGCACATTTCGAGAATTTTGCATACAATTTCTCTCTTCTGAGCATTTCCAACACTTTGCGTAAATGGCTTGCATGCTCTGCTTCATTCCTTGAATACACTAAGATGTCGTCGATGAACACTATCACTGATTTATCCAACATTGGTTTGCAAACCCGGTTCATGAGGTCCATGAATGCCGCAGGTGCATTGGTCAACCTAAAGGACATCACGAGAAACTCGTAATGCCCGTACCGTGTACGAAAGGCCGTCTTCGGTACATCTTCCTCCTTGACCTTTAACTGATGATAACCCGATCTAAGGTCAATCTTTGAGAACCAACTCGCGCCTTGTAGCTGGTCAAATAAGTCATCAATTCTTGGGAGTGGGTATCGATTTTTCACCGTGAGTTTGTTTAACTCCCGGTAGTCGATACACATGCGCATACTTCCACCGGTGCACCCCACAGAGACACACTCGGTTTAATAAATCCTTTATCGAGCAGGTCTTGGATTTGAGACATCAATTCTTGTAGCTCTGATGGAATGAGCCGATACGGCGCCTTGGCCACAGGTTTCGCGCCCGGAATCAATTCGATTCTGAACTCTACCTCTCGTTCAGGCGGTATTCCCGGTAAATCTTCCGGAAATACATCGACATATTCGCGTACCACCACTACGTCTTCAATCTTTGGAAATCCTTTGTCTGGTTCGTTTGCGTATATCATGAATGCTCTACATCCACGCCTCATGAGTTTGTGAGCTTTTAGCATCGAGCACATAACGGGATTACCCCCATTTTTGCCATAAATAGTAACGTGTTTTCCACTTGGAGATGTTAATTTTATCTCCTTGCGGAAACACACGACATTCGCGTGGCGTCGGGATAACCAATCCATCCCGACTACTACTTGGAATTCTCCCATCGACATCGAGTATTCTTCATCGTCGATACTCATCTTACAATTTTGACACACATCACATACGATAAAACTTTTGTTGTCACCTATTTCTACTTCTAAAGGCATAGGTAATTTTGTCAGTTCGAATGAAGGATGTCGAATAAATCCATGTGAAATAAAGGATTTATTCGCACCCATATCAAATAACACAAGTGTGGGAATTGAATTTATTGCAAATATACCTGAGACCACATCGGGTTCCACCTTCGCCTCGGCTGCAGTTAACTGGAAGGATCTGGCTTTTGCTTTTGGAGTCTCTGTATGTGAATCCTTGCCATCCTTTTTCCTGACTAGTTCTGGGCATTTCAATTTCTTGTGACCTGGTTGGTAGCATTTATAACACACCGACACCTTCCCGGGGCATAATGCAGCCGTGTGCCCTTTCTTCCCACATATGGGACATGGCTTATCTTTGAATCGGCACTCGCCCTTATGCCCTTTCCCGCAAACCTTACAGCTTGGCGACCCGCCTTTCCCATCCTGTTTCTTAGATGACTCAGTTATACGCGCCTTTTTCGTAGGGCTTGGATTAACCACTTGTGCCCTTCTTTCACCCCTTTCAATTTGCTTCTTTAGCTCTATCTCCCTTTCTCCAGCAGTGTTAATGATTTCGGTGAGAGTCTCGTATTTCGAGGGAGTCATAAACTCCCGATATTCTGCACTTAGCATATTATAGTAATATTACACTTTCTGTTCTTCGGACGTCACCAACTCATCACAAAACCTCAGTTTGTCGAGAAAGATCCCCTTGATCTTATCGATAGAATCACCTTTCTACCTGAGCTGAATGAATTCCTCTTTGATTCGATTGATAACCGCCTTAGGACTGTGCTGTTTAAGGAATGGTACCTTAAACTTGTCCCAGGTCATAGCCCTAGCCGCTTCGCTTCCTATTTCCTTTTTCTTGTTATCCCACCAATCCTTTGCCTGACCTCTAAGCTGACCTGTACCATAAGCTACGAAGTCGTTCGTGTCGCAGTGGGTTCTCTCAAATACCCCCTCAATATCACTTAACCAACGTTGGCATATTATCGGATCCACCTCTCCATTATAAAGTGGTGGTTTACATGCCATGAATTCCTTGTACGAGCAGCCCTTGTGTTCTCCCGACTTTTCTTTGGCTATGTTGGTACTATCCTCCAACTTCTTGATTCTTTCCTCAACTACCGATAGTACCGAGTTCTGGATATTATCAATAAAGCCGGATAAGCTATTTTCAATTGCCTTTCCTACTTCCTCGGCAATCACTTCCTTCATTTGCTCGGTGACTATCGGCACCGCATTAACATTACCTTCGTCCGTCATCTTTAAAACCTGAAATGTTTATACAAACCGTTAAACATTTCCTCTATAACATCTGTTTTATTTACTTCGGTTTAGCCAAGTTCATAACTTGCTTTAACCATTCTAATTTAATGCACTTTCCGGGTTTGAGTGTGTTAACACACTCTTCCCGTGCACGTCAATTCATACTTCCCTTCTATATTTTATAAATCTACTAAAACAATTAACTCTTACCGGATGTTTGATCAAGCTTGAACCGAACACACCTTGTTAATAACCTTGAGCTCTGATTACCAACTTGTAACACTCATCTTATTTATTTCATTGTTTAATCATAAAATACGGACTTTTTAAATCAACATGCATAGTTAACAAAAACTTAGTTAATCAGTTAATATGTACATTGTTTTAGTGAATTAACATAAGCAACCATCTAATTTAAAACATTCACATCTAATAGAGTTTACAAAACAACATTGTCTAGACATGCTTAGATTAGTGCGGAAGCTTCAAAAATGGTGTTCGGTTCTTGATTTCACGCTTGATAGACATCCCTAACTAACGAGCATCACCTGAGGTCAAAACCGCATCAAATGTTAGGTTTGACAACTTATTAATAAACATAGACAAGCCCCAATAGCATACACATATCAGAAAAATAAAAATCTTGATTCTTGGTCTGTCGCGCCACACGCCAGACCCAAGATCCACCTTCGCGTGCCGTGGGCGGCTCCGCGTGTTGCGCCAGAATTTAGTTGCCCCGTCGCGTCGCGCGGGGGAGTGCATTTTCCAGCAGGTCCAGTTTCTAGACCTGCATATTTGCCCAGCTCCAAAAATTTGTAAGAATCTAACTTTAAACCATCATAAATTTTTACTCGGTTGTCCGTTTTAGTCGATTCTTTTTCCTATGAGTCCGTAATAAAATTTCAGATCCAACCATGTAAATTTCACACAATGAAAACCGAATTACGAATGAATGGTTCAAAAAATCCTTGTTTCAATTATTCAACCCATTAGTTATATGTGCATAGTACCATTTTTCAGTTTTAAAACTTTTTAGACGTAATTACCCAAATCCCAGGGCTTGTAAAACTTGGCGTATCCACGCCATTCCATGGCTTTACGCTCACACTAGAATTTCATGCTTGTTTCTCAAAATTCAAGCATACCGCTTCAAGCAACACTTACTATTGATTTCTATCATTTGACCCGATATCTCAGATCCGTAAACTTAAATTAGCATAACCAACTCATTGACGTATTACTATCCAACACTAACGCAATATGAGACTCCCAAGTCTCTTCACACATGATCATTTTAAAAGCATAGTTTTGACCCGTTTGGTTGTCGAGTGAAAACCATCACTTTGATGACAAGCCAAACTAATTCCAACCATTATTTTGACCCGTTTGATTGTCGAGTGACTTTCGCCACCTCAATGACACATCAAACGCGTATATTACACTATGACATCATTTGTACACTAATACCAAACATTTATGCATAATGTAACGGGACTAAAGTCACGTACCTTTAGAGCACACCCTTCAAATGCGTATCCCCTCTGGCTTGTCCGCTCGACGATCCTGATTCTTTGCCTAAAGAGTTCAATTCACAATCAATTTAGAACTCTTTTCATAATCATTAACGCATAATTCGCTATAATAATCAAATCTGCGTTTTCATCCGATTTTTAACATTTTAATCCTCACTTAGGCATTTTAACAAACACCTAACGGGTCAAATTTTTACATAGTTAGAACCAAGTTCATGACTTGTTATTTTCGTCTAAATCAACATCAATTAAGCAAATTTACACATGTTTTAACATCAATATTTCAGGAATTACCTCATAAAACTCATATTACACTAGATCAAGAATCATAATCCTAGTGTTTATCAAGTTTCTACAAAACCCATTAATCACCTAGAATGGTGATTATGAACCCCACAAGTATCATGCAAAAATTTTAACAAGAAATCATCTAGGGTTTATCTCTAGACATCATATCACTTCCAATTTCATGTATAAAACATATAATCAAGCTTAATTTCGATTTTCACAATTAACCTAGAATTTAAGATGAATCAAAACATCAAGATTTTGCATGCCTTATGATCCCTTCAACAAGGTGATCACAAATTCGTGCTTGAAAATCGATTTGGAACTGATTTGAACCTCCAATTTGATCAATTTGGCACAAGTTAGGGTTTGGTGGGGGAGCTCTTATTCGCCCCTGTTGTTTAATCGACCAGACACACTTTTTGTGTGTGTTATTTTGTTTTTATTAAATTAAGTTTCAAGTTCTACATATAAGCCCCTCAACTTTTATTTAGTTTATAATTTAGGCATTTTAATTCATCTATGTGTTACTACAAGACTCATAACTAACGGGGTTATTTATTTCCTAGTTAGCTTATTCTCGTTTGTTTTGTACTTTATAATTCTAATATAAAGTTTTATAAATTTCGGGGTGTTACACTGGTAATAAAGAGGAGCTATCCTTATACAAGGATCATGTTCAATCTTATATGAAGAAGGTTCAAGATATGCAGATTGTTGCTCCTCCCGCTAGTTATAGGGATAGATTTGCCGAGATAACCGGTCAATATAAAAACGACAAGAATCCGATAAGAGTCCCTGTAGGGTATACATCCAAAGGTTCTGGTTCTCCGAAGCACCTGAAATCTAAACAGGAGATAGCAATCGACAAAAAGAAATCAAAGTCGAAACCCGGGGCCAAAGAAAGACAGTGTCAGAACTGCAAAGGTTATGGACACTACGCATCGACATGCAAACAGACCGTAATTAAAAGAAGATCGACAAGGTCTTCGATAGCCAGTGAAGAGTAGTTTGGCATTTTGTATTTTTCATTCTTACAGAACACACACAGATGGTCTTCGAGAGCCAGTGTAGATGTAACACCCCGAAAACGGGTTTGGTAATTAAACCCCGTTAATACTAAAGAGCGGGTAAAATACCGTTAGTGGTAAATATTAACCCGGTAAATTATTAGGATTTAAACAAATAAGCCTAATAATAAATAAAAAGATAGCAAACGCTTTGAGAATACAAAGTTGATAAGGAGCCCGAGTTAACGGGACTTAAAATAAAACGGGTTCTAACTTCCCGAACCCATTAAGTTAACTAGGTGGAGTTAACCTAGTTAGTAATGGGTAATTAAATGGAAAACTATGAGTTATAGCCTCATTTATAAATCCTTAGAACTATAGGGACTAATATTGCCAATTGAGAAACTAGTTTTATTAAAAAAAAAAAAAAAAAAAAACCCAAACACACACAAGAGTGTGTGTCTGGTTTGACTAAAACATAGGGGCGACCAAGAGCTCTCCTCAAACCCTAGTTCATGCTAAAATTGATCAATTGAAGGCACAAATCTGACCCAAATCGAAATCCAAACAAAGATTAGTGATCTCCTTCGTAAAGGGATCATAAGGTATGTTGGCCCAGACGATTCAAACAATCGTATCAACAAACAAGAACACGAGATATTGGGGGGACAAACCCGCGACTCTTTCTATTCAATAAAACGAACTTACAAACTTGCAAAGAAATGGGACAAATAAAACAATAACCTAGACCCCTATTTATAGCTCTACTAAACTTGCTCTCCAAGTTATTAAACCTTTCCTAAATCAATTACTAAACTTTCTCTCCAAGACTTACCTAAATAAACCCTCAACTTTAATAATTATTCAAGATTAACCTTCATTCACCCCCTTAATCTTGAATTGTTTTTTTTTTCTTGCCTTTGTTCCTCCTTTTCAATTGTCTATAGCACACTTGCTTCACTGGTTCTTCAAACTTTGCATTCGTTCCTTCAGTACTTTCTTTATTGACTTGCTTCTTCTCTTCAACTCGTTCTTGACCAATACTTTCACGAACTCCAAACAAATCCTTTGGAATCGTTCCAAATCGAATTTCCCTCACTTTCTTAATCGGTTTCACATCAGGACTTTCTTTCTTTTCATCTTCACAGTTGTTAGAATTACAACATACCTGAAGCTTGATGTTGTACATTCTATTCAGATTTCTCTGAACCTTCATCAACAATCTTCCTTTCTGATCATGTAGCCTTAAGATCCCATTAGCTATTTCAATCTTGCAACCTTCTTCATCCAATTGTCCCAAACTAAGAAGATTGGTTTTTAACTTAGGCATGTAGAAAACATTACAAAACGTTTTCTTTTCGCCATTCTTACTTACGACGGTTACATTCCCTTTACCTTTAATTTCAATCTCGGATCCATCACCAAACGTTACTTGACCCGAAACTTTTTCATCTAAGGTAGTGAAAAACTCTTTCTTTCCTGACATGTGATGACTTGCACCATTGTCTAAATACCACATTCCTTCTTCATTCTTTTCAAAAACAGCAGGGATAACCCTTTCTTCATTCAAACTTACTTTCTTTGTCGAACAAACTGCCATGAACAGAGATGGATCGATATCATGTACATCTTCTGTCTTTGTCAGATTCGCTTCTTCTTTCCCTTTGCTCAGTGCTTTACATTCGCTCGAGTAGTGCCCAATCTTATCACAGTTGTAGCACCTCAAGTTCTTTCTTCTGTCTTGCCATTCTTCAAGCTTCTTTTTCCGATCTTCACCTTGTTCATCATTCGTATTCTCACGTTCATTATTCCATCTTGGATACCCTCTTCCACGTCCGTTGTATTTTCCATGACCTCTACCACGTCCTCGGTAGTTTTCAACTTTCTTTTCATTCTGGGTGAACATAAGCTGACTTTGGGATGAACTTTCATTCACATTCTTGAACTTGTTTCTTTCTTCATATGCCTTCAAACGTCCAACCACATCTTCAAACGTCATTTTTTCGATATCTGCGAATTGCTCGATCGAAGAAACAATAGGTAAATATTTATCTGGCATAGAGTTCAAGAATTTTCTCACCACGACCTCTTCTTCGAGGGTTGCTCCCAAGCTCTTGTACTTTGACTGTACTACACCCAGCTTCGCTGCATATTCATCAATACTTTCTGTCTCACTCATCTTCAATCCATCTAACTCGCTTCTTAGCATTTGAATACGAGCTTTCTGCGTTCTTTCTGCACCAAGATAACGAACTCTTAGCGCTTCCCAAACATCTTTCGGTTCTGAATACTTAGCCATCTGAAGCATCACGTCTTAAGGTAGGGTTTGGAAGATAACACCTAAGGCCATAAACTTCTTTCTTTCTTCAATTCCCGGTCCCTTTTCTTTGTCAATCGCATCTTGCAAACCGTTCGCTCCCAAAACAACTTTCACCATAACTGACCATGCTGCGTAGTTGGTCGAAGTTAATTTCGGTGCTTGCAAAACAAACCCACCCATCGATTCTTTCACTGTTCCTGAGTTCCCTGGATTCCCATCTTTATCACCGGCCATGATTTGCTTTCAGATTTTTTTCTACGTACAAACAGACCTAATCTTCGATCACAACTACTTTTTTTTTCTTTTTGTTTCTCAACTCACAGAACAACCGTACTTTTGCGATCAAATCAACCAACAAAAACTTTGATCTTTATCTTGATAGGAGCTTGGAATTGATTTACACCAGCTTCTTTTATTTTTCTTCAATTAATTCCACTTCTTGACAATGACATACATAAAAGTCAAGAATCCTAGTCGGTTGCCTTTTCTTATTTATTTTATTTTACGTGAATCCCAACCAAAGAAACAAGGTCTCTTTTTTATGTTATACTCATAATCGCTCGTTAAATAAAAAAACAATGAACTTATCTTACTTGAGTAGTGATTGAATAAACGCTAACGGCAAACGGCACGGTTTCTTCGAGAAGCGATGACAATACTTCGAATAGGAAAACCAAACTTTCTAGAAAAACACTTTTTGTGCAATCCGTGTTTAACAACGAGCCAGAGCTCTGATACCAATTGTTGGCCCAGACGATTCAAACAATCGTATCAACAAACAAGAACACGAGATATTGGGGGGACAAATCCGCGACTCTTTCTATTCAATAAAACGAACTTACAAACTTGCAAAGAAATGGGACAAATAAAACAATAACCTAGACCCCTATTTATAGCTCTACTAAACTTGCTCTCCAAGTTATTAAACCTTTCCTAAATCAATTACTAAACTTTCTCTCCAAGACTTACCTAAATAAACCCTCAACTTTAATAATTATTCAAGATTAACCTTCAAGGTATGTGAAAATTCATTATTTGATTCCATCCAAAATTCTGGATGAACAATTATAATTCGAAATTAGTGTTGCATGAATGTTGTTTGGATGAAATTAGAGTGAAATAGTGCCTAGGAACAAACCTAGTCATTAGATTATTGAAATTATGCTCAATGCTTGAGAATTCCATAATCACCATTGAATGTGATTAGTGGGTTTTGTAAAAGCTTGTTAAACACTAGGGTTATAGTTATCATTCTAGTGTATTTTGAACTCTATGAAGTAAATTCAGATTTGTTGATGTAAAAAAAAAGTTTGATATGAAATTGCCTAATTGATGTTAATCTTGGCTAAATGACAAGTTATGAACTTGATTGTAGATGTGTAAAAATCATGCCCACAAGGTGTTTGTTAAAACGCCTAAATGAATGTTCATATGTTGAAACTATGAATGAAACGCGTAATTTCCTAATTGATTTAATTAGGGGTGATACTGATATGGGATAATACGGAATCTAATCATAATGTAGATTTTAGTTAATTTCGCGTATCATATGATTAGAGGTAGTTAACTAGTAGAAAGTTAAAAATAACCAATGACGAAGTCGAATAATGATTTCGACATAGAAAATACGTAAGGTGGAATAGTCGTATTTTTTAATGACTAATCTAACCATCTTGTGAATAATGATGTTAGTTTGACGCTAAACGAGCTAGGTGGAAGCTTGAGGACGCAGCGGGTCAAACGAATCAATAAGGAAAAGTAAGGCATAGTTTGGATGCGAAGTAAGTTAACCTTACACCCTTTTTAAATTCAGTTCACTTACTTGTAAATATTGATTGTGAACTATGTTAAGTATTTGAAATATGATGTTCCGACATGGTACAATGCAAGTCGGAATAAGTAAAACTGGCGAGAAACCATAAGTTATGGTAAAAGGGGGTAAAATGGTAAACTAGTCGGGTGAAGACCAGTAAATAAGGAATTTTGAACAATACGTTATGGGGTGAATCGTAATGGGTAAAAGTGGTTAAATAAATATCCGGACACGAGTTGACGGATAGTATAAAAGATGTGAAAAGACACTATTGGGTGTAAGTCTTAACGGGTCAAATAATTTAAGAAATGTCTTTTAAGTAATATGTAACACCTCGAAAATTCGTGTTCAACGATATAACGACACGTGTCACATAAGACAAAACGCGTTGTAAACCCGGATTTAATAAGGATGTTTTGGCAGGATTTAAAAGTGGCGTCATGTTAATTTTTACCTCTGAACGACCTCATTTATAAAATCCCAAGACCCAATTATATATTACACACATCTATTATATCTTAAATCCAGGGAATACTTGACAATAATTGAATTGGTGGACTCCTACGAAGAAAAAGCTCGGTAAACCGTATTGTTCGGCACTTTCAAAATGAATTCAAGCAAGCATACCAAAGTGGTAGGGTGTGTTACTGTATTAGGCACTTATTGGAGGTCCCAATCTGATAAATAATGTCCCAAATACGGAATATGAGGTTGCCCCTTCGAAACACCAAAGGACAACAAACTTTTGGCTGCTGATGAATGCTTGCGCACCGCAACAAATAATTGTTACGGTGCGCAAGCAGTGCCCAGTAAACAGAAAACAGGCTGCAGCCTGTTTTGCGCGATTATGACCGATCCCACTGGTATTTCTCACTATTGGACGACCCCTAAAATGTTCCTAGACCCCAGGGACACTTGTGGGACAATTGTGGTCACTTGTAGCCTTAGTTGTCAACACCTTATGGTGATTACAACTAGTATATAAGGCCTTTAGTTGCAACCAATTCATCACAACTTCATCTGCATTCTTGGAGCACTTCTGGAACTCAAAGCCTTCTCTCAAGTATTCTCTAATCAAGCTTAGGACCTTTGTAAGTTGCCTAACCTTCTCTAATTAATTTTAGCTTAGTTATGTAGCTAAAAGTCAAACCGACGTAATTACGGTTTGACTTCGAGATTAGTCAACGATGGCTCAGTCATATCTCAAATTAAAAGTAGTTATAAGTTGGTATTTATGTGGGTAATAAAACCTCAAAAGGGTTCCCCTGATTACCACTCTAACCAGGTCAAAAGTCGGGTCAAACTTACTAAGAAAAAGTCAACAGGATACTTAAAATACAAATTATGCATAATTAGCAATGTAGATCATATACAACCTGATTGATCATTGTTATAACTTAGTAATAAGTGTAAGAACATGTCCAAACATGTTCAACCCGACAGTTTCCTGTAAATACACGGTTCGGAACCGAAAGTCACATAGTTTGACTTTCACTTTGACTTTCAGTTCTGACCCGTTTAGGCATGTTTTAGAAATGCCTCAGAGCTTTAATTGGACTAGGTTACTTGTTAGTACAACCCTCTGTGATTATACACCTTGGTTCATTAGTTATCCAATTAATATGCACGTTTCCGTTAAATGCTCATATGTTGACCGTTATGCCCTTATTACCTTAAAACGTGATTTATGAAAATGTAAAAGTGTAGAAACCTTAGTTACTGATATATAAACTTGTATGCAAAGTTTGACATCAGTTTGACTTATAGATTAAGAGTTATGCTCATTATCGCAAATTTAAAGCTTTATGTTAATAAAACGGCGTAATTAGCGTATAGCCTAGTTAAGCCTACTTTTTGAGATCAAACTTAATACCCACTGATGTAATATATTATTTGGGGATTTTTAAAGATTTTTAATTAATTTTAGGCTGAGCATAACTAGTAGTCGTAGGCTTAATCCGGTAATTGTCGGTTTTGCCCTTACGGGCCATAAAATGAGTTTTACACATCTAAACGACTCCAAACCTTTTGCTACTGATCACATATGATAAATAAATTATTTTAAGCCTTCTGGAAATATAAAAATATCAAATTTAGGTATCAAACCCGGAAATGGCCTTTAATCGCCTTATTTAGCGTTTTTAACGCATAGTATGTATTAAAATCATATTGAACATACCCGGGTTGATACCTACTGATATATGAGGCAAATTATAATATCTTAACAGTAAGCAAAGGTTGATAAACTCAGACTTCAGTTTTGAGCTTTTCGGCTTATGTGAAATTACCAAAATACCCCTACGGGGCATAGTTTGGTTAAAAATGATAAATTTCACATATATGCTTTAACTTACTGATATAACTTATCAAATTGAATATATTTGCTGATTACATCAGACCTGTAACTCAGGTTGTTACTTAAACTCTTTTATAAACTTTTAAATGACCAAACTACCCCTACGGGGCCTAGTTTGTGTCTAAACACGTTTCGGGCATAATGAAAGACATCTTACTGATGTCACAACATATTTGAGACATAATTAACTTAGGAAACCTGTATATGGCTCTTACGGATACCCGTTACGCTTATTACGCGTTCGGTTCGGTTTATGTGACAAGTTTACATAAATTGGCCGAGACGGGTCAAACCTTATCAGTTTTATCTCAAAATCCAGAATGTGCATGAAGGATCCATATTAAACAAGTCTCTGAACTTTTCGGGTCTAAATCCCATTCTATCCGGTCTTCGCTTAATCATGCGTGCGAATCGTATCTTTGAAACTAGCCGGTCTAAGCTTAAGCTTAATTAAAGACCCGTTAGGATTCTAATAGGTTATATTAAACCTTCGTTCCAGATTAGGAGAACCAGTAAAAGCTACGTGCATTTTGCTTATTGTGATTAATACTTGCTCAGGTAAATACTTTTAACTTATTTTCCCTATACGGGCTTGGGTTACGGTATATAGCATACCGCTTGATCGGGCATCAAATTCTCCACCGATTGAGTGGGTAGTTGAATAAATTTGATCGGCTCGTTTAAACAGTCTTGTTACTTAAAGCCTTTGGGGGGTTAATTACTATGTCCCGGATATCCTCGGCATCATCTTACGAGATGGCCACGACCTGAGCACGGGGTGTAGGCGTACACCTGTCAGTGTATAACTCTATACTGTGGTGTGTCTATTGATCTTTAACCCGGACAAGATCCGGGCGACTGAACGCACAAATAACATGTAATTCGTTCACAAGATTAGAATATTAAATAATTTTCCCAAGTTATAAAAATGTTTATGCCACGTGCATCCAAACCAATTTTCAATCATTTTCTAAAATGAGTCAGTTGAATGTATTTACCAGTGCAAACTGACGTATTTTCCTAAAAAGATTAAATGCAGGTACTAAGCGAAATTGGCTGGGATATTTCTCCTTAGCATCAATAGAAGTCTCGCAAGCTTAAGATGTCTAAAAGTCTGTTGAACTATTGTTTCTATTTTATGTTCGATCCGTCTGTGGATAAACTTCCGAATATTGTGACATTTGATATTACAATAATAAATTCGGTTGTATTATATTTTTAAAATTTGTTTCCGCTGTGCATATTAAATATTGTGTTGTTTGACTAATACGTTACCAACCATGACGTCACGATACTCCCCACCGGGCCCACCGGTGACACGTGGAAATCTGGGTGTGACAGGTTGGTATCAGAGCCAACATTGAGTGAATTGAACACTAGTCTTTCGTGTTTAATCTCAATGACACAATAGCACATTCCTTGCCTTCTGAGTCTAGACTTAACTTGGAAATTTTTGCTTCCAAATTTTTATATATACGTCGCCAAGCGAAGAAGCTGTAATAAAAAATTCTCCACGTCTGGAGCCTTGAAATGCTGAGCTTCGTACCGCGGCTAGAATGAAACGAGCATCCAAGGAGAGGACACTCAGAAATAAAATAAAGAAGAAACTTCTCTTGCTGAAGATCGTTTCCTTAATAAGTCCTTATAAGGACACAATTATCTTTCAGTCCCTACGAGGACAACATTATTCCTTTCAAGTCCCGCTTAGGGCAACTTTATACTTTTATTTTATATAGTGGAATGATTAAGTTTAAACTTTCATTCTAAACAAGAAATATTAAATAAATGGAAAATAACATTTCCTTTTGCAAGATCTACCATTATAATAAAATGGCAAAAATCTAAAAAGGACAAGACCTAGCTTCGGGTCATATTAAGACCGGCCAAGATGGCAGTTCCTCAATTTAGATTCAGATCCTTATTAACATTTCAATTTAGAAATTGGTCTGTGATAAATATTAAAAGAATCTTAAGAGTGAAACCTAGCCCGAGTGTCATTATAAAGACCTGGCTAAGATGGTAAGACCTGTTTAAAAAGATTCGTATCCCAGTTAACATCTGAAAACATGTTAACACTCCCGGCAGATGTGATTCGTTGGAAATCATACACGTTATTAAGGATTCTTCAAAAGATTCCTAACCCAGTTTAATGATCTCTGAATCCTGGGTTTACATCATCAATTAAGATGATCATATTTTAACCATACGTGGTAATATAGTGCCTACGGGCCTTGCTCATTTCCACATGAGCCAAAATACAGTGGTAGCTATGACTCCCTGTCAGAAAAAAGGTAATGAACTAGGTTCAAACCTCAAATGCTTTGATTCTCTGAAATCATAGCATATAAATTTATATATGTCCTTGTGACTAAGCCTGTTGTGCTAATATATTTAAGGGCCTTGATTCTCTGAAATCATGGCTTATGATTTAAAATTGTCCTTGTGACTAAGCCTGTTGTGCTAATATATTTAAGGGCCTTGATTCTCTGAAATCATGGCTTATGGTTTAAAAATTTATCCTTGTGACTAGGCCTTTTGTGCTATTAAATAAAACTGTTATTGTTGCTTTGATTCTCTGAAATCATAAGCTTATAATTTATAAATGTCCATGTGACCAGGCCATTAGGTGCCACTAATAAAACTGATAATGTTTTATAATTAGGATAAATTATAATAGAAATCCTAAATAAAGATGATTAATCAATTAACCAAATATGGTCTCTGCTTACCATGGTTAATGAATTTCCCTAAGGGGCAATTCCGTAATAAACATCCCTTAGAAGGGAAGTGCCTACGGGCTATAGTTGATGTCCTCTGAGACTAAAGACAGTGGTAGCCTACAACTCCCTGTCAAGAAAAGGTAATGAACTTTGATTCAAACCTTAATGCCTCGATTCTCTGAAATCATGGCTTATAAATTAAACTTGTCTACGCGACTAGGCCATTTGTGCTATTATTAACTTATAAATTATGATTTATGATAAAAATCCTGAATAAAATAAATATACTTCCTCCCCTGCCAGTGTGCATTTTAAAAAGGAATCTTAAAGGTGAAACCTAGCCTACGCGGCCAAGATGGTGAAACCTACTCAAGGGATTCAGATCCTTGTTAACACCTAAGAACGTGTTAGCACTCCTGACAAATGTGATTCGATCAAATCACAACAGTTATCCCTATATTGGAAATTGTAAATTCCTAGTTTGCCTTATGATCTAGAAATCATGGCCTATATCATCTTATAAGATGATCATATTATAAACATCCGTGAGTGATGAAGTGCCTACGGGCTAAATTTGTTGTCCGATAAGACAACGACAGTGATGGTCTTTGACCCTGTCTAAAGATGTTGGAATACTTCCAAGCATAATAGTCGGTAGGGTCCGTACGATCTCGACTAATATCATCTGAAAAGATGATCATACCATAAATTTCCCTTAGGAGGGAAATGCCTACGGGCTATAATTAACGCCCTCCGAGGCTAAAGACAGTGGTAGCATACAACTCCCTGTCAAGAAAAGATGTTTTGCCTATGGGCTATAATAAATTGTCCATCTGAGACACTGACATTATGATCTTTATGATTCCTTGTCTAAGGTGGTGAGCTATGCTCAAGCCGAATAGTCAAAATGATTAATGCAATCCTGACTTATATCATGTAAAATGATGAATCCATTGTAAACATCCATTAGTGATGTTTCGCCTACGGGCCATATTATATTTGTCCATTTGTGACACAAACATTATGATCTCTATGATCCCCTGTTTAAGGTAGTGAGCTGCACTCAAGCCTAATAGTCTATATGATCATTGCGATCCTGACTAGTATCATCAGTATGATGATCATAAATTCATAATATTGACATCCCTAGTGATGAATTGCCTACGGGCTATGCTTTATTCTACTGTCGATAAGACAAAATAGTGGTGATCCTTATGATCCCCTATTCAAAATGGTGGGATTATACCCAAAACCTAATAGTCTATATGATCGATGTGATCATGACTAATATCATTAGATACGAAAATTATAGATAGACATCCATTAGTGATGTTAATTGGTTTACCTTTCTATCAAAAGAATTGCCTGTCAAGACGATGACAGTTGTAGTCTATGACTCCCTGTCCAAAGGTGAAGAACTATGTTCAAGCCTTAAGACTCCTGATCTAATAAGATTGCAGCCTATGAATTGATGTCCTTGTGACAAATCCACAAGTAGATTTCAAGTCACCCATAACAAGCCTCCATGCTATAATTCGTCGTTCGTGACAAGTTAACATACTAAATGTTAACATCGCTGGTGACAGGCCTTAGTGCCATATCCTATAACGTCCTAGAGACAAGGCCATTTGTGCCGCATCTAAATGTCATTACGACAAGGCCTTCGCGCCATATGATTACTTATGTCCTTCATGACTAGGCTTATTGCCATATCTTTCTACGTCCCTCGTGACAGGCTTCTATGCCATTTATGTATATATATATATATATATATATATATATATATATATATATATATATATATAACCAAAGTCATGTAAGGCTAGCCTTTGAGCTATTTATAATCGTCCTTGTGACAAAGACAGCTGTGACATTATGGTCCCCTGTCAAGCAGGTATTGGACACGCTCCAAACCTTGAATGCCATTGATATTCCTTTTGTGACCTAAGCTAAATGTAATAGATATACATTCAAATAGCATTCATTAAGAATGTTCGGAACATAATGGCCTATACGGTTCGTGGATGCCGTGGCTAATCTATGATGACTAATAATGGTTTAATTTGGTATTTAGTACCAAGTTTTGAGTATGGAAAACTCGGATGAGATAGGCAATAGTCGCGATGCTATTAATGCGACAAAAGCAAATAATGTCTCAAACGTAAACCTCAATATTAATGGAGTTAATCTCCAAGCAGTGGTTAACGCCCATGGGAAAAGGTCATGAAACTGCCCAAAGAGCCGAATGCTTCTCGCTCTAAATTTCATCCAAAACCAAGTTCAAATGCTCGTGAGAAGAGCTTTGTTCACACTTCGGATATGAAGGATGAACCAAATGAGGAGGATAACTCCCAGAAATCTAAGAAAGAGAGCAAGTACAGGCTTAATAAAAAGCAACGAAAGTTCAGTAAGAAGCCTGTATGTAAGAATTGCTATAAAAGACACTAGGGACAGTGTCGAATAGAACCAGGACCAAAGCAGTGTGACATCTGCTAAGGAACAGGTCATCATTTCCCAAGAATGTAGGGACATAAAGAATACAGTCTAACACGGCTGTGGTGAGTAAGGCCGCATCAGAACTAGATTCCATAAAGTTGCCAAAGAAGGTGCAGCTAAGCCTGGAAAGGCTAAAGGAAGAAATGCCTGAACTCACCCGGTGAATGCCAAGAGGCAGTTCACTATGTCATCAAGTACATCCCTTATCATTTACCAATGATAATTTCGGCTAAGTGTCCTGATTTAATACAGGCAATAATAAATCTTCATAAACCATAAGCTTAGCAAACTTTTATATTATCCACAAGGTATAACTTACCAAGGAAACCATAGTAACCAATTCTTCTAGTATCGACAAGAAAACCTTCCGAAAAATCTAAGAGTACTCTTTCTTTGCATAGAGTGCGACAACATATGTTATTTTAATTATTTTTCTTTTTCTCATTGTTTTTTTTTTCTATCGCCTGCGAATGCCAAACTATGTTTGATAAAAGTGCCATATGAGGATTGGCGTATTCTAGTGTGTCCCATAGATTACTTCCATGCCTGATCAGTATGGAGGTTTAATACATGGAACCCCTAAGATATCCCAATGATCATATTGTACTAAAGTCGACAAGTAGTATTCAAAGAAGATATCCAAAATGGAATTATCCAAGTAAATGTTCCTGATTAAGAAATTCGTTGACTTGTAACATAAATGTGTCACTTATATGACACAAGCAATGATGGATGAACTGGAGCCTGAGATATGGAAAAATCTCTGTAGCCTCCTTGTATCTTGATTAGCTTCTCATAAGTTTTCCCTGCTTACCCCCTGGAAGGCAGGTAGAATTAAGATTAACATCCCGCTGTGGGCTGGAGTATTTTGAAAACTCCATATTGATGATGGGATAATCGAAACCTTGATTTAGTAGGTTTTATGACATAGGCTCATATAGCCTGACTCAATATTATGAGGGTTTTATGTTATTAAATAAGAAAGACGGTTCATATTGCTTATGTATTAATTACCGCAACCCTAATTAGGCAACGATTAAGAATTTGCCATCAGCTACCCAGGATCTAAGGGCAAACTATAGGTGGATAGGCTTGAAGAAGCCTGCGGCCACCTATGTAGCTAAATGCTTGACATGTGCGCAAGTCAAAGCCGAGCATCAAAAGCCGTCAGGTTTGCTACAACAGCCTGAACTTCCTACGTGGAAGTGGGAAATGGTGACGATGGATTTCATCACCAAGTTGCCAAAGACAAGGAAAGGCAATGATACAATATGGGTTATAGTTGACAGACTGACTAAGTCAGCTCATTTCTTACCCATCAAGGAGACTTATAGCTCCGATACGTTAGCCCAGTTATACGTTGATAAGATTGTAGCCTTACATGGCATACCTGTGGCTATTATCTCCGATAGGGATACTAGGTACACGTCGCATTTTTGGAAGAGTTTCCAACAATCTTTGAGCACACGTTTGAATTTTAGTATGGCTTATCATCCTCAGACTGACGGTCAGAGTGAGCGTACTATTCAAACGTTGGAAGACATGCTACGTGCATGTGCGATCGATTTGGGTGGTAGTTGGGATAAGAACCTACCATTAATTGAATTCTCCTACAACAATAGCTACCATACCAGCATTAAGGCTGCGCCTTTCGAGGCATTATACGGTAGAAAGTGTAGATCACCCGTTTGTTGGGCGGAAGTTGGAGATGTCCAGTTATCAGGACCAGAGATCGTGTTTGAAACGACGGACAAGATTGTCCAGATTCGTGACCATCTCAAAGCTGCCCGGGATAGGCAGAAGAGTTACGCTGATCCTAAGCGTAAGGATTTTCACTTCGAAGTAGGTGACAAAGTCCTACTTAAAGTGTCACCCTGGAAGGGAGTGATGCGGTTTGGTAAGAAAGGCAAGCTAAGCCCGAGATACATAGGACCTTTCGAGGTTATCGAACGTTTCGGGTCAGTTGCCTGTAAGTTAAACTTACCAGAAGAGCTCAGTGGAATTCACAATGTGTTCCACATCAGCAATCTGAAAAAGTGTTTCGCTGACGAATCACTGGTTATACCACATACAGATGTGCACATTGATGAGAGCTTAAGATTTGTTGAAAAACCTTTGTCGATTGAGGATCGACGGGTTAAGAAGCTTCGGAGGAAGCACGTACCTATTGTAAAGGTTAAATGAGATGCCTGTAGAGGTCCCGAGTATACGTGGGAGGTTGAATCCACCATGAAAGAAAAATACCCTTATTTGTTTCAGTAAATCTCGGGTCGAGATTTATTTTAAGGGGGGGAGGATGTAACACCTCAAAAATTCGTGTTCAACGATATAACGACATGTGTCACATAAGACAAAACGCGTTGTAAACCCGGATTTAATAAGGATGTTTTGGCAGGATTTAAAAGTGGCGTCATGTTAATTTTTACCTCTGAACGACCTCATTTATAAAATCCCAAGACCCAATTATATATTACACACATCTATTATATCTTAAATCCAGGGAATACTTGACAATAATTGAATTGGTGGACTCCTACGAAGAAAAAGCTCGGTAAACCGTATTGTTCGGCACTTTCAAAATGAATTCAAGCAAGCATACCAAAGTGGTAGGGTGTGTTACTGTATTAGACACTTATTGGAGGTCCCAATCTGATAAATAATGTCCCAAATACGGAATATGAGGTTGCCCCTTCGAAACACCAAAGGACAATAAACTTTTGGCTGCTGATGAATGCTTGCGCACCGCAACAAATAATTGTTACGGTGCGCAAGCAGTGCCCAGTAAACAGAAAACAGGCTGCAGCCTGTTTTGCGCGATTATGACCGATCCCACTGGTATTTCTCACTATTGGACGACCCCTAAAATGTTCCTAGACCCCAGGGACACTTGTGTGACAATTGTGGTCACTTGTAGCCTTAGTTGTCAACACCTTATGGTGATTACAACTAGTATATAAGGCCTTTAGTTGCAACCAATTCATCACAACTTCATCTGCATTCTTGGAGCACTTCTGGAACTCAAAGCCTTCTCTCGAGTGTTCTCTAATCAAGCTTAGGACCTTTGTAAGTTGCCTAACCTTCTCTAATTAATTTTAGCTTAGTTATTTAGCTAAAAGTCAAACCGACGTAATTATGGTTTGACTTCGAGATTAGTCAACGATGGCTCAGTCATATCTCTAATTAAAAGTAGTTATAAGTTGGTATTTATGTGGGTAATAAAACCTCAAAAGGGTTCCCCCTGATTACCACTCTAACCAGGTCAAAAGTCGGGTTAAACTTACTAAGAAAAAGTCAACAGGATACTTAAAATACAAATTATGCATAATTAGCAATGTTGATCATATACAACCTGATTGATCATTGTTATAACTTAGTAATAAGTGTAAGAACATGTCCAAACATGTTCAACCCGACAGTTTCCTGTAAATACACGGTTCGGAACCGAAAGTCACATAGTTTGACTTTCACTTTGACTTTCAGTTCTGACCCGTTTAGGCATGTTTTAGAAATGCCTCAGAGCTTTAATTGGACTAGGTTACTTGTTAGTACAACCCTCTATGATTATACACCTTGGTTCATTAGTTATCCAATTAATATGCACGTTTCCGTTAAATGCTCATATGTTGACCGTTATGCCCTTATTACCTTAAAACGTGATTTATGAAAATGTAAAAGTGTAGAAACCTTAGTTACTGATATATAAACTTGTATGCAAAGTTTGACATCAGTTTGACTTATAGATTAAGAGTTATGCTCATTATCGCAAATTTAAAGCTTTATGTTAATAAAACGGCGTAATTAGCGTATAGCCTAGTTAAGCCTACTTTTTGAGATCAAACTTAATACCCACTGATGTAATATATTATTTGGGGATTTTTAAAGATTTTTAATTAATTTTAGGCTGAGCATAACTAGTAGTCGTAGGCTTAATCCGGTAATTGTCGGTTTTGCCCTTACGGGCCATAAAATGAGTTTTACACATCTAAACGACTCCAAACCTTTTGCTACTGATCACATATGATAAATAAATTATTTTAAGCCTTCTGGAAATATAAAAATATCAGATTTAGGTATCAAACCTGGAAATGGCCTTTAATCGCCTTATTTAGCGTTTTTAACGCATAGTATGTATTAAAATCATATTGAACATACCCGGGTTGATACCTACTGATATATGAGGCAAATTATAATATCTTAACAGTAAGCAAAGGTTGATAAACTCAGACTTCAGTTTTGAGCTTTTCGGCTTATGTGAAATTACCAAAATACCCCTACGGGGCATAGTTTGGTTAAAAATGATAAATTTCACATATATGCTTTAACTTACTGATATAACTTAGCAAATTGAATATATTTGCTGATTACATCAGACCTGTAACTCAGGTTGTTACTTAAACTCTTTTATAAACTTTTAAATGACCAAACTACCCCTACGGGGCCTAGTTTGTGTCTAAAAACGTTTCGGGCATAATGAAAGACATCTTACTGATGTCACAACATATTTGAGACATAATTAACTTAGGAAACCTGTATATGGCTCTTACGGATACCCGTTACGCTTATTACGCGTTCGGTTCGGTTTATGTGACAAGTTTACATAAATTGGCCGAGACGGGTCAAACCTTATCAGTTTTATCTCAAAATCCAGAATGTGCATGAAGGATCCATATTAAACAAGTCTCTGAACTTGTCGGGTCTAAATCCCATTCTATCCGGTCTTCGCTTAATCGTGCGTGCGAATCGTATCTTTGAAACTAGCCGGTCTAAGCTTAAGCTTAATTAAAGACCCGTT
>JARYGA010048818.1:0-29078 GCA_030545235.1 Helianthus tuberosus
ACCAAAATAGGCGTGAAACCCACAATTTGGTGAACAACTCTCAATCCATCTACTTTTCCTTTTTACATGAAATTCACCATCAAGTTAGGAGTGAGATCCTCACCTCGATGGAGAAATTCAAATTTCAAATTCTAGTGGACCCTCGTCAAAGTGTTGAAATTAAATTTTGACCCGACGAGTACCTACCACACTTAGGATACGAAATTGCCAAGTTAGGGGTGAACCCGCACCTTGTCGACTAGTTCCACTCCTTGATTTTCATAAATCCCGCCAAGTCTCGAAATTTCAATTGATTTGGGACATGTAGTAACCGGAAGGGTAAATACCGTTAACCGACTTGTCGGCGAGAGTATTCCACCTATTAGGCCAAAGCATGCTCCTCAAATTCGAAAGACTTTTCGACCACTTTGGTTAGTCAAAGTTCCGTTTTGGAACCACCCAAATTTTAATCGAACATGTGTCTCTATTATTTATCTTATACGATGCAACCTTTCAAATTCAAAAATTTACTTTCGATATTCTCTTTTCACACACACAACATATTGAATCTTTTCCATACATTTATACATATGCATGATTTCATATAATTTAAATTCATATTCCTTGTAACGACAAGTGCAGACATATCACCGAGATAGGAGTGATTTCCTTACCTCGATAATTAACTCCACTCCCCTTTTCTTAAAAAAAAAACTCACCAACGAGTTAGGGGTGATTCCCTTACCTAGGTGACCGTTACCAAAACGTCTCTTCAAAATATCTTATTATGCAAACTCGATCATATTTTATACCTAAATTGTTTATCATTATTCAAAATACCTACTTATACCGATTTCAAAATACATTGTTTTATCAAGCGTACTTTCTATCCTACAATCTATTTTCACTCAACTCATATACACGAGATTCTTAATCATGTCTTAAAACGTTTTATTACCCAAATTTCAAAACCTTACGAAATGCTACATATCAATTTAATCGGCCCAATGAATCTCTTGCCCAAGAACTTCATATTCGACTTAACCACTAAAACACACACTCACGTTATATCACCATACTAAGGACTTTCATTCTCAAACGGAATTCAAACCAACCTTCTCACATACTTATAGGATACTATAGATATTATACGACCGTTTTACCAAAGACGCTTTCCAACATCAAAAAAAAATCATTTATTAAAATTATTTTTTTTAAACAATCACTAAGTCCTTTTACTAAATTGCTTTTCTAAGGGTCGACATTTTCACAAAGAACCTTCAAAGTTCAAAATTTCTTGTTTTGATGCAAACGAAACAAACCCGTTATTTTCAAAAACCATTTCTACACCGCTTAATTCGTCATTTAAATTTCAAAACACGTGGGCTAGAAGACTTCATGGGGACCGACAATCTTCAACATACGTAAACTCCCTTTTTAAACAAAAGTAGCATTTCAATCATTACAAAATACGTTATGCATAACCAATGAGTACTTTATGTTCCTTTACATTTACAAACTATATTCTACCTTCCAACTCAACTCAATCTATTTTGATTCGATAAACTCAAACAACTATACATGTAAATCATTATACACATTTTAATCATCACCTCGCGACGATTTCGCTCACATCATTCGTTTTACATTTTCAAATTCTCGAGCATTGTATATGCCTGAATTCGTTATACTTCAACATACACTATATGCGTAGTTTTATTAATCGTGCCTACATTCATACTCATACGTTTTATGCTTATACTTGTACACGTACTACTCATATGTTTTATGTTTATACTCATACTTGCGTGAATAATCATACTTAAACTTATATCTATGCTCATACTTTCATTCATACTCATACATTCGTACCTGTACGCGAGTGGAATCGAAGGGGTTCGCTTGCGTGGGTCCCGTACATACTTAAGCATGGACTTGCTTACGTACTATATTCTTATACGTACACATCCTTATCCTTTTTTGTATACCCTGATTCATACACAACTAGTACAAGCTATGCGGATCATGCGACGATCAAAATAATCGCGGGTGCACACGGGATTATAGTGATAGGCGTATGAGAACCATAGAGTGTACTACTGTATATGGTAAGACACGGAGCGTAACATGACAACGAATACGAAACGGAATGTGGTCAAAACATGGTGGATACGCCACTGGTACTTCCTATATATAAGTGTTTTCACCATGTTACCAAACTTTCGTAAAACGTGCCATGAGAAATTCAGTGTTTTGCAGACCATTTAGACCTAATACAAACTTTAGACAACTCACAAACGCATTATATCCGATTATCCACGACGAGACTTCATTCTTAACACACTACTTCGTCTAACCATACCTATGTCATTCTTATACTTGCATTCATTAAGAGTCAATCGTTCGCTTCCATACTCCTATTATTCACCATCATCCTTTCTTTTATACGAACCTCGTTTACAATCAAGTTTGTTTAAACATTCGGATCCTAACTTATCTCCTTACCTTTAAGACCATATTTCTATTCCTTATTCTTGTGTAAACATACTTAGTAGACCGTTATCACTCTATTTAAAGTACCAAACCTCCTCGTTCCTCTCAATAAACAATTCTTACGAATGTGTGATTTTATACTATCCTTAAACTTCCTGTGGAAACTACCCCACCTACCATCAAAATACAAATCGCGTTGTACAAAATCTTCCTTCTTAATACATTATATTTTTAATACACCTCTAATTTAAGTTATCTCAACTTGTTTCAACTCGTTTTCCCTATATGCGCACCCATATGTTTCAATAATGTGTGGTACCTCAAATCTATTTTAGCCAAGAAAATTCTTTTACAAACCCACCTCGTAGTTTTTCAAAAATTCATACTCTTTACGTTTCAAAATTTTTGAGTCTCAAATTTTAAATAATCAACTTTTCACCAAAACTCCTTCGAGTCTTCCTCTTGAATAAATTTCGGGACGAAATTTCCTAAAGGATGGGAGACTGTAACGCCCTGCGTTTTCATACTTTCCATATTTAGAAACCATTGCTTGAAATTCTATTTTTGGAAATCTCGCGTTCTTGTAATCATTCTTTCATCAAATACGGGACTTGGTTCATAAATAAAACTCGTATTTTGTTAAATTCATGTTGTACATACTTTATACATGCTCATACATTCAATTTCATGAAACAATTGATGCTTATGCGTAATTCTTGGAAACTATGTGCTAAACTTGCAAATATGTGAAACTTATGCATAAAACGTGTTTTGATCGTAAAAGATACCTAAATACGACCTTCATACACATAATTATACTTGGTTTATGTCACTCATACTTGTTTTGCCCTTAAACAATGCTTAAATGGCGAAAATAGCCCTTAAAACACCTAAAAACCCTAAATAACAAACTTCAGGGACCAAATTGTAATTAAATGAAACTTCAGCCTTTTCCCTTGTCGCTGGCTGCGAAGACATCCTTATAAGTCTTCAGTGGCCGTGAGAGAACTCCCAGATCAGTTCCCTCCATTCAGCTCGCGATTTTGAGCGGGATTTGAGTTTATTTTGAGTTTAAACGAGTTTTGGGCATTAAATACACAACTAACCCAACCCTAATTCATTCCCTATATAAACCCAAGCTTCCCCAAGCCATTTTCACTTTACAAACACTCTCACAACTCTCTCAATCATCCAAAATCATAGCTGTAATTTCAAGTTCGGACAGAAGCATCCTTCTTCACTAAAGTGAGCATAACTCACTCGTTTCTTGTCCATTTTATCTCATTCTTTTTCCTATGTGCTTGGATTTTCCTTAGCCTCGATTCCATGGGTATTTCACAGCAAATAAGTCCCTGGAACTCCGGAAAAAAGGCTCCAAAGTTCACTGTTTGTTTTGTTTTGAATCAAACCTTACTTAACATGTTCAACCTTGAGTCTAACTCATCTCAAACCTATGTCCTTATGCTTATAACCACTTCCATGGTTAGTTAGGCTTAAATAAAGGTTGAGACATCCAAAATCAGAGGATTAATCCTCACAAACTTTCTGTTTTGTCAAGGGTTTAACCCACAAGTGATGTTCAAGTCCAAGACTTGATGTATGTGTGATTAATGATTAACTTGGGTTGTCCTACATAAAATCCACACATTGCTTGATGATTTCTTATAGATTAGTGTTTAATATTCTTGTATTACTTGTAGTTCATGACCCTCCTTGTATGTTTTTACATCAAGTGTAGTGGTGAGCACGTAGAGGTGCCTAAATGGAAGAACTTGTTCTTCCTACATCCTACATGACTTCTATGATACAAAGAGGTGCCTAAATGGAGATTCTAATCTCCTACCTAATACTTGACCATTAGGACTTTGTAATCTTTATATTATCTATGTGTTCCATATATATATATATATATATATATATATGTAACTAAGCTTGATGATAGCTTAGTAGCTATTTGTCAAGAACGTGTTACATCATCTATGACCATACACTTGTTATGATTCTAATGGACCTTTAATCCATGAAATCCTACAAACTTCTTGAGTTTTAATAGTGTCAAAAACATGTGCTATGTGTACAAGATGATTACTTTTCATATACATACTTTTCACGCCCTTTAAACTTCACATCCTTAGAACAAATGTATCCGTCTCTTAAAATCCCTAATCAAATGTATTCAACCTTCTAACCTCAACGACTTCGTCATGTTGGATAATCGGAAAGCTTATGCAAACTTTGTGAGTATACTTGACCCATTTTACCATTTTCACACTTTTGGGAGTAACATTTTATTTATATACAAAACACACGTACTATGCATATTCTTATACAAATGTACAAACAAACAATCCAATACATGCTTCTATTTGTTATGCTTGATTCGTGTTTTTCTGGACCATACTTATGTGATGAACTTGTCATTAACTTCGTACGAGCCTCCATTTAACATGTATAGCGCTATAGGAGTAACGCACCGCCCGTAGACTAGTGGTCATGTTAAATTTCATTCATACTTGCGTAAACAGAGGGTTGACTTGTAAATCGCATGCCAATTTATACGTTAATCTTGATAACTAAGTTTGCCATGTGGATTGTTCCTTATCATTTTTATACTTAGATACTACGCACCAAACTTGTATGCTTGCCAATACTTTTTGTATTGAACTACACTTTTAAAACATGTTGCAGGTTTAGCGATGATGTTGGTGATGCATGGAATCTAGTAGGATGCTTAGATACACACTTTAAATTTGTATTCTTATTGTATTGTAATTCGTTACTCATGTTGTATTTATTTCAAATCTTTGTAATTGACTCTTTAGAAAGGAAATGGAAATTTATTATTTAAATATTTGTCACAAATAGTGTTATGAAGTGTCTTGCAATCTATTTCGTCTCACTCTGATGTTTCCGCCATCGGTTGGGGTGTGACAATCGTGGGCTGTCATTTGCTACATCTTAACACAGCATTGTCTCCGGTATAGAAAACATAACATGTTGTTGACCCTCTTAGATTAGGGTATCGGGCATAATCCGCATCACAAAAACCTTGAAGCTCAATCTTTGACTCCCTCGTAAACTTCAAACCCAAGTCAGGCATGGCTCTAGGTCTCTAACAGTGGCGGAGCTTGACCAAAAGTTTCGTGGGGGCGTAAAGTGATATATGGGACCCAAAATTTTTTTTTCTATCGTTATGTTTCGGGTCAGGTCGGCTATCGATTCGGGTCAGGTCAAATAATAAGAGTTCCAAATAAAACTAAAAAATTTCATTCATTCAAAGGACTAGTTCTTACACATAAAAACTTGCGATTAAGTTTATTGTGTGGTTGGTAATCTAGGGTTAAACAAATAAGAGTTAAAATATATTTACAAAACTACCAATCACTTATATACAAAGTGGTAACAAACTTTACTTTAATTTATATATTGTATAAATATTTATAATATACAAAGTGGTAACAAACTTTACTTTAATTTATATATATTGTATAAATATTTAGGAAAAATAATTGGGGGTGGCTATCCTATTTAATTTTTAAATTTTCCGGACGAAAAATCGGAACCTATACACTTCTAACCGAAACATTGGGGTGGGCGGGTGCACCCCCGGGCACCAACTAACCTTCGCCTCTGGTCTTGAACATATATTAGAACGCATCTAGCTGCGAATATATGAACCAACTTAAGACCCCCCCCACCGAAAACGCTATATCGCCCAAGTCAGGCGACTCGAACTCTCTAACATATCTTAGAACATGTCTAGCTGCGAATAGGTAAACCAACTTAAGACCCTCACCGAAAACACTATATCGAGTCTCATAAGTGTTAAGCAGGGCCGACCTGAGGGTGGGCGAGCCGCACCCCCGGCCGAGGCCAGATTTTCCCGAGGGCCTAGAATTCTATATATATATATATATATGTATATATATATAGTGTGAGGTTCATTGGGGAACACTAAGAAAGTGGTGAACAGTGGGGAACCGACTCAAACGAACTCCGATTGGACTCATTCCAGCGGCGTTGGAATTAGCTCGTCGAACCCTAACTAGGATCTCTTAACCCTAAACCCTAAATCATAACCTCTAAACCCTAAATATATTAGGGTTTGGATTTTAAGGTTTAGCTTTAGGGTTTAGCCTTAGGGTTTAGCTTTAGGGTTTAGGGTTTAGTTTTAGGGTTTAGGGTTTAGCTTTAGGGTTTAGCTTTAGGTTTAGCTTTAGGTTTAGCCTTTAGGGTTTAGCTTTTAGGGTTTATCGTTCAGATTTTACGGTTTAGCTTAGGTTTTAGCCTTATTTTTTAGCTTTAAGGTTTAGAGTTTAGGAGTTAGGATTTAGGGTTTAGGGTTAAGAGATCTTAGTTATGACGGTTCCAACGTCGCTGGAATGAGTCCAATCGGAGTTCGTTTAAGTCGGTTCCCCACTGCTCCCCACTTTTTTAGTGTTCCTCAATGAACCTTCCCCTATATATATATATATATATATATATATATATATATATATATATATATAATATATATTACCGAAAACGTTATATCGAGTCTCATAAGTGTTAAGCAGGGCCGACCTGAAGGTGGGCGAGCCGCACCCCCGACCGAGGCCAGATTTTCCCGAGGGCCTAAAATTCTATATATATATATATATATGTATATGTATATATCGTGAAACCAAAAAATATATTGACCCTCTCTATTATAATTTAAGGTTATAATTTATTGGGACCAAATAATCTTATTTTGATCCATATCTAAAATCTTATAATTTATTGGGCCCAATAATCTTATTATGATCCATATTCATTATCCAAACATCTATCTTATCTAATTATTAATAAAAAGTTTAAAAAAAATAAGAACAAAAAAAAAATAAAGCGACACTGCTGCTAGTTGTTTGATTCCATCAAATGACCCAATACCGTTACTGCACGCCACCACCACAGCCACGTCGGTCACCACCATCGACCGCCAAAATTTACCACGACGACCACCATAGCCCAATCAAGGTATGTTTTTTTCTTGTTCCACTTTCTTAATTCACACAATTTTATATCTATATATAAAATATACATGTTCAAGGAATCAAACTCTTTATATACATAAAAAAAATTGTACAAAAGGCTTTTTATACAACATAATTAGTTTTAAAAGGTTTAAAAAATAATTATTATACAAAATTTGACTCAACTTATATAAGTTCATGTTTTTTTTTTATAAATATGATTGAAACTAAGACAATAATGGCCTAATATGTTAGTAGTAAACATTAAGTATGATCGGTATAAATATCTATCATTTGGTTTGAATTTATGAGTCAAAAGTGATATGGAAAGGATGGATAAATAACTGAAATTAACCGACACCGAACCACAACTGAGCTTCATAACTAATTAACCAAAACTAAAGTCCGGTTATGGTTATGGTTATGGAAATCCCATCACCGAAGCTAGCGGTATGGTTAAAGGTAATAACCGAACCGCACTTTGCACACCCCTACTTAGAATTTAGAATAGAGTAATTGTTAATTGTTAGATTTCAAATTAAGTAATTGTTAATTGTTGGATGATAATATAGAATTAAGTTATGGTTTTAGCTTTTGAATTTGGATTTGAATTTTATAAATTATGCCTCTTAAAAAACCATCCGGTACTGAAAACCCTAGAAGGAGAAAACTAGATGAAGCAATAAAAAAGTCTCAATCCGAAGCTTTTAAGTTAATTGTCGTTTAAAAAGGGAAAAACGTCACACAAATGTAACAAAGTTTGCCAATTGTTCCAACTAAGCCATCCTATTATTTTTTGTTTTATTAAAATAACCAAACTTTAATTTAGTGTTTTAATTACATGTAATTACCAGACCATCCGGTTACCAAAATTTTTTTTCTTATTTTTTACTATTTTTAATGCTTATTAGGGTGACTTTTGCAAAATCAAAACCTATTTTAAACAAAATCATTGATCAAAACCTTTAAACTAAAGGTCAACATTTCGGTAATCATCCATGAAAACATAAAACCTCCAACCTGACAAATGATCTTTAACATTTCGAACCTTCAATCAACAACGTTTCACTACTACAAAATGGAGCATTAGACTGTTGACCATTTGCTTTAGACGGGGTTTAAGTAATAACCCCGTCTTAAAATAAACTTGAAAACACTGTCTTAAAACCCACATCACCCCGTCTAATGCTTTGATTTTGTAGTAGTGGAAACATTCATACATCTTGGATTCGCAACCTAAAACCTTCAATCATCGACGTTTCAGTGAAACATTTATACATCTTGGATTCACAACCTAAAACCTTCAATTATTGACGTTTCTTGGATCTACATGAGCAGACCCTTTGACGATGACATGTTTGCAAACGACGATGACCAGATTCAACATTCACCAGTAATTTGGTCTACGTTTACGTTTTGTGTATGATAGCAACAACTATATAGTTTAAAAGAATCAAACTTTTATGAGACAATTGTTTGACTTGTGTTGTGAATGGTCTGCTTTTTGTGGTCTACGTATGACAGCAATAACCATATGGTTTAAAAAACAAATAATCTTCTATGAGACAATTGTTTGTTTGGCTTGTGTTGTGAATGGTTTTATTGCAGCATGACATTCATAACATAGTATCCAAATCACATAGATTCTGTAAGTAATACATTACAGACGGCCAGAAATGTCTTCAATTATGGTTTCAAGCTCTCATACACTTAAAAATAAAAATTCTATGTTTTGAAAATATTAAAAGAAAAATATATATTTTTCAAACCAAGAACTAATTATTTTAAAATTTTAGAACAAATATGTGTTTTTTAAATTCTTTTAATTGAAAAATCCATGACAATATTTATATATTCCATGTCATGTTAAAGATTAAAAAAATTAATAATATCTGACACATCATTATTGGTAACATGTTAAACCTAATAGTTACATAGTATTAGAACAACAAATTAATGAAACTACAGTGACTTTAAAAAGACCAAAAACAAAAAACTTTAAGTAGCTTAATTGGAACAATTAGCAAACTTAGTTACATTTCTACAAAGTTACCCTATAAAATAGTATTTCAATACTATATTTTTGCTATTTTGATTGCTATAACGTTAATCGTCGTTTGAACCGTCAGGTAGAACCGGTTAAACCACCTGATATACCTGGTTGAACCACTCCATACACCCGATTAAAGCGTTTCTGAGCCCAATCCGGTACGGTATAAAAACCGAATTTTAAAACATTGAAAAGAAAAATAGTTTATATAATTCACTACGCCAAATGGCCTTTTTTGGCTCGACCGAGACACTTAAATCCTTAGGGACGGCTATCAAGTGCCAAATCCCAGCTCCTTCTTTCGCATACAACTTCGTGTCCTCATCGATCAGTGTGGTTGGAGATTTTGATTAGAGCATACTAAATCAAAACTAGTTTAATACCCGTCCGGTGGACGGGTTACGCTAACAGCGTAATAATGCCCCACACGTGTCAGCCACTCCAACGGTATCCATTTTTAGGGCATCCATACCGCTTACTACCACAAATCACCGTCGCTCCTCCCCAAACCTGCGTCACCTACCAACATCGACCACCACCGCTTTGCCCCAAATCGATGTCGACCACATAACCACCGCCCATTCGAAAGCGCGTAGCTTTATCTGCCCATCAACCAAAACCCAAGCGATGTTTTCCTTTTGAAATTAGGGCTCCAACACCTACTCTTGAACCTAGTTTTCTTCTAAAATTAGTTCTATACCCGCCTGGTAGACGGGCATATTAGTAGTATAATAAAATAAAAAAATATATCATAATAAATACACAAGTTTATGATATAACCATAGTATTTATAACAAATTAAAACCATAAATATTAAGCCATAAGCCCATTATTTGGGGATAAACCAAATAGTGGTGATTTCGTTTCGTGCCATAGTTATTACTCATTTAAACTAACATTTTATAAACACAATTTATAATGAGCATAAAATGAGATTCAGATTCTATGTATGCAATGCAGCTGCATAGGTCATCATTAAGTTGCATTTTGCAGGAAATAAAGAACCTTTGATCGAATACAACCAGCGCACCTGAGGGTAGAAATGATGAGAAGAATCCAACATATGCTTCAAAAGTTGTAGAAATACCGGAGCCTGGTTACAATAAAACAATGTAAGTTATAAGACTAAATTCACTTCAGCTGTAAGTACTCTGTTTGACTCCTCACACACAACTTACGAATGGGAAATTTCCAAAATATACAATGAGGTTACCTAATGAAGGGCCCAGTAGGTTGGTAGAATGCAGTTTGTCTCTTGAGATCACCATCTATAATTAATTAATGATGCTTTCGAAGATAGTTTCTTGATCTTATGTCAGCCAAAAGTCTAATGATTATAACTATGTGTAACAAATGTGTGCTAACTGAAAAAAACATGGAATCAACGTCAATTATGTTAATAACTTTGTAAGAACCGTTCGCGGAATAAAATAAAATAAACAAAAATTTTATTATTATGATTACAATACAGAAGTGAGAAAATAAAATACTGGTACAATTACAACTGAAATAAAATAAAATACAAGAACATAGATGAAGAAGAAGGCTGAGGCACGTGTTCAACACGCTTCCCTTAAAACAAATTTCGAGTCTCCCAGGAGTACTCGTTTTGTTTCCCAGGGTACAACAGCCGGAGCAGTAGTACTGCCGGAGAAGATCTAGAACCCGAAGGCTACCTTGAAGCGAGCAGGAAGAAGATCAGAAAGTTGTAGAGAATTGTATGCATATGCTGTTGTGTTGCTGGTGTTCTTCTGAAGTGGGTATGGAGCTGTATTTATACAGCTCCTAAGTCGAAACAGTCAAAACGAATTAAATAGAGGTTTAAATTGCATTAAACGTCTTCAATGCAATTTAATACGTCATTTAATTCTCAGTCAAAGCCAGTTAACTCGTCAGTTACGAAGCTGGACTGAAACTGCTCTGTTATTCAATGCTGGAAGCTTTCTGCGCGCGCGCGCGCGCCCATGCGCGGTGCGGCCTCTTGGCTCACAGCCGTGCGCGGCGAAGTGCAAAGTGCGCCATCAAAGCGCCTCATCGCCCACGCCACGCGCGCGCGAGCGTGTGCGAGTGCGAGTGCGAGTTAGGGTGCTCCGCACCCTTCGCGAGGACACTAGTGTGTGCTTCCATGAAACAATAAGGATGGAGAGTTCAACCTTAAATACCCATTTAAGTTCCATCTCTCATCCGATGTGGGACAAGGTGCTACTTTCCCTTTTGTTTCAGCATTAAATGTTCCAAACACCCAACTTTGAGCATCGATATCTCATTCATCTTAGCTCGGTTTTGGACGTGGTTTAGTTCGTTGTGAAGGTCTTCCAACATAGAACACAAACCCACAAATAAATATATAAAACCCGCTCATTTTATTATATTTATTTCTAGTCCAAAATAGGAAAAAATCATTTTCCTATATTTGTGAAAAATGCTATTTTCACCTATTTTTCCAACAAACTTTATCTTTACAAATTCAAATATATGCTTATTTACCTGCCTAGTGGGCTCCGGTACACGGTATTTGCATGTTCTTTTAACTATGTGTTATCGCAACCCATATATCGAATGGAGTCATCTCGCACATTGCGATGTACCACATTAAATGCATCACATGATTAAACTGACCACCACGTTTTGCAAATGCAACATTCATAATTTCACATCCTTCTAGGGCTGTTCAAACCTCTCGCCGCTCGTTGCTCGCTCGCCGCTCGTTCGGAAATTGCTCGAAAAAATGCTCGTTCGATTTGACGCTCGGTTGTAAACGAGCCGCTCTGCTCGGTTTGGTTTGTAAACGAGCCAAGCATGAGCAAAGGTCCGCTCGGTTCGGTTCGTCTCGAATTATTATTTTTAATTAGTATACATATACATATCACATACATATATAAATATGTATATACACACACACATATATATATATATACAAATATAAATTATACATATATATATATATATGCAAACACCTATATATACACACATACATATATATACTTAAATATAAATTAAATTTATAGTTTATATATACCACTCTATTATATTTTGGTCCACTGTATACCAATTTACAATTATATCTATACGTACTAGCCCAATCACGCCAATAAAACAATTAATATCAACTCTGAAAGTTAAACCCTAAACAACTAAACGACAGTCTGCTCATCGCCTTAATGTTTCATGCTGTTACCCTAAGTCGATAGTCTCTGGCTCTCAACGTCATTGTCCTTCCAATATGATCATCGCCACATCAGCCACAACATTGTAATTCATAAGAAAAATATATGCCATGTAATATGCCTGTTTCTAAAGACATAAAAACTTGATACCCAACATTGTCACTATCTCTCTCAACAAATTTAAATCGGTCGATATCGCTCGACGCTCACTCGGAATATTTACTACTCGGAAACTGCTCGCTTGATTTGAGGCTCGGTTTTAAATGAGCCGCTCCGCTCGGTTCGGTTTGTAAACAAGCCAAGGATGAGCAAAGGTCTGCTCGGTTCGGCTCGACTCGTGAACAACCCTACATCCTTGTCTCAAAATGCATTCTAAACAAAAACATTATTTGTTTATATGAAAACCAAAATATGTGAAATTATTCATCATTGAGGTTCATATTTACATGTATATTATGACTAAAAATCTAACAAAACAAAGGTTAAGTTTCAATGTTACTCACTCTACTCGTTAGAGATAAAATATTACACGCTCAACCCGTCATAATAATCGCGTCACAATTTTCAGTTCTACTTAAAAGAAATAAAGAACGACTAAAATATTACAAGTGTCCCAACATAAGTATTCGTAGCTTGAGAAAATCCATTGGCAGTTGATTCTTACAGCCTCAACTCTCAAAATGTAGAGATCGGATTTCTCACTAAAATTTAACATAAGTTTCTGCATAAAATTTGCATAAGTTTCTCAAGCTAGCTAGATGAAGCAATTTTGTGTCTTCCTTTCTATGAATCTTTAACTTGTGACAAATTAATTTATAGTTTTATCACTAAGGGGATAGTATAATACTGGATTGAAAATAATCATTTTATTTTAACTTTAAAGAAAATAAACAAAAGACTATAAATTACACAACCCTCCCTTACATTCTCAAGAACACTTACTAATCCATATCTTCTCCATGTGATTTATGTAATATCATAGTTGATATCAGTGAATTGGGATGTAAATGAGATGAGCCAAGTTCGAGCTAGCCTATTCTTTAGTTCACCTGGTTTAAGTTGAAGGAGCTCGAGTTTGTTTGGTAAGCAGTTTCTAAAACTTGATATCGGCTCGTTTTTATAAATATATATTAAACAAAAATATATGAGTAATAGGCTCACGAGCGTACTCAATCTCGATATGTGAAGTTCAGGCTCGGTTAACCTAGGCTCGTTTACACCCCTAGTCGCAAAGCAGTATACTCCTATCACCACATTCAAATAAATCTCTAGTCACCAAGTGACTACTAAACTCAACGATGCAGACTATTAGACCCACACAAATAGATCTCGGATATTCCGAGTTCAACAACCAGAAAGGGAATTGGGTGACGAGACGAGTGGTAGGAGGTACGATTGGGACTATGGCAGTCTTTTTAGAGATCATAACGGCCAATGTTTTTTAGTTTCGAGTAATTATAGGATCAAATTTCTTTTGCATTAACATGAACGAGAAGGCCTGCTCTTAACCTCCACATGTTTATGTTAGAATGTGATCGACCTTCGTGTGTCCATGATTGTAATATACCAACATTGATTTCGTAATCCATATACAAAGTCAACTCCATATGACATTCTCTCATTCCATGAATCAGGACTTCTGTGGATTAATAATATGTTTCTAGATAAATGTCAACTACCGATCGAATTATATTGGACATAAAAACATAATGAGCTATGTCAACCTTATAAAATGAGTTAGCATATTTTAACAAAATTATGTTAAGAAAATCGGTTATTGTGATCTCATCAGTTCTAGTGATAATAAAAAGAAAGCAAAGAATGAAAACAAAATGATGTAAATAGATAACTTATCTTGAAGGTCGTTATAATATATTCGGATATGTAAATCAAGTGAAATCTATTTTCTTAACATTCACTACTAGAAAACTAGGTTTTTCCGACCGCAATTTTGGTCGCAAACCAGTCGCAATTGCCCTGTTGCGACCGTTATCCGACCGGAACTGCGATCGGAAAAACACCTATCGCAATTGCTCTATCCCAACTAAGTTGCGACTGCTGCTATCTTTTGCGACCCAGGTTTTGCGACTTTAATAGTGGTCACAAATATTGCAACTATTCCTGGTTTTGTGGGACTTCGGTTGCGATGCTCTTGATGTGACCGTTTTCCGACCGCATGCCTTTTACAAACTGCGACCGTTTTGCAACTGCTTTGCCTTTTGAAAAATTGCGACCGTTTTTGCGATCGCAATTTTTATTTATTTTTTAAAAATTATTTTTAGCCATTTTCTATTTTAACCTGCATATAATGTCAATTTTAAAATTTACATATTATCAAATTTTCACAATTATAGAAAACATTCCAATTGAAACATCAAATACCAAAGTTATCATAACAAAATACATATTCAAAACAATGTGTTTATGCGTTTTGAAACCTAAGTCAATGATTATACATTTTGAAACCTAGCTTTTAGCATTGCTTCAATGTTTGTCATTCTTTCATTCATAGCATCTTTCTCCGCCTTATCTTTCTCTTTTTCCACCACCAATCCCGCAATAATATCGTTCAACCTTTTCTTTTCTTCTTCTTTTTTTTCACTATATCTTGGATAATCACGTTCAACATTTCGATCTAATAAAACCAATGCAAAGTGAAATATTAATGGCCAGCATAATCACAATTTATGAAACTAATTAGTTGCTTATACTATTATAGAATAAAGAAAAAAAGTCAGTTTGACTTCCTACGGTCAAATCGCCTATTTTCAATAATATCTATACAAAAGTTAACATATTATTTACTGAGAAGTGATTGCATGAAAAAATGAGGTCAATATTTGAGTTTAAACATGTTTAACCAAAGCATTAGATCAATTTCAAATCAACATTAGCCTTGAACCAAACAACTTAAAAGAATAAACATACCTCTTGGTCTTGTTTGCCATGATGTTGAACGTTAAAATCATTCTTAACATTGCTTAACCCATATACTTTGACTCTCTTCTTTCCCTCGGAAGCTCGGTACCACAATTCTTTGTCAAATTCTGGGTGTTAGCTACTTTGTGACAACCTGAAGTTTCAAGGTTAGTACCTTCGGTTTTGTGATTTCCCCGTTCTTGTTTTAATCAATCTGTTCAACCCGTGACTTTGATAAATGTGCTAATATATTTTGTAGTTGTTTAGTGTGTGTGTGTAACGGGTCAATCTCTATGTCGTGCATATGATTGGGCCGTAATGTATATTTGGGCCGCAATGTGTGTGTGTTTGTTTGGTTGAAACCCATCAATATATTTGAACTTGGCCCAAACATGATATGTGACACTTGAATAAACTATTAGACTCGGCCCAATCCTGTTCCGCATTGTTATGAAGTCTCGGCCCAATCCAGTTGTTTTGTTAGCAAACACAACTGGCCCAATCTATTCTCCATATATGTAAATGTATACGTAAATTGTTATGTACACAAAGTAATACAAACCCTACTCCCCCACCTGTTTGTGCGACAGCAGTGGACCCCCCCCCCCCCCCACCACCTTCGTCGAAGCCTCTTTCTTTTAGGGATCAACCTTCGTGTCTAGCGTATATTAATTTCCTGGTTAGTTCGATCATCCTTATTCAATTCCTGATTTATTGTTAATTATTGATAAACATATGGTTATTGCATGATTGATGTTGTTATCATTGTATGATTAATGCTACTTGGTTGTTACTGTTACGTCCGATATATGGCATGATTAATGGTTTGATTATTGTTGAAACTGCTAATGTGTGGATATTCATGACACAAAAAGGAAACAGTAAAGATGGTATGTTATGGAGGATTTATGATTGAATGGTAACATACGGGTTCTAAACAAATAAGAGTTGTAAGTAGGTTATGTAGGTTAAATGATATAGGGTAACTGATTGTTGTGAATTAGTATGTATATGTATAGTGGCAACTTGTGATGTATGTCATGATAATAATATTGATGATTTGTGGATTGGTTATGCGTTGTACATGGAATTAAAACATGATTCAGGATCTTGATTTCATGCTAATAGGAACACTAGTAAATCGATGGGGTTAATGAACATCAATGACTTTGTGTTATAACATGTTTATAAGATGTGCTAATAAGGTGAACGAATTTTAGGTTACACTTGTTGTTGATCGATCTAATATAATAATGATGAATAGTTATTGTGATCTGATCATACAAAGCAAACAAATGGTGAGTGTGACTTGATTATGTAATTAACATTAATTAGAACCTAGGGTTAGATGGAATATAGATGGGGCAAAACAAATGATCCACACATTATATTGGAACACACCGGGCTTGATAGCAACATTACTGTTGAGTCGAAGTTTAGTAGCCCACAAGACACAAATTAAGTTAAGAAATAGTTGATGGGCCGGGTATTTTGGTTGGGCCGCACCGAGCCTAAGTGGAATATTAATCTACTACGAATTATTAACCTGATTAATTGGCATGTTCTTGTGTTGTGGAGTTAAGTGCTAAATGTCTTGTAAATATAAAACTATGAGATGAATCCCCTTATGAACCGAGTTCATGCTAAGTGATTATTTGGTGACACTGGGTTGATAGGTTAACTATTATGACATGAATTACACGTGTGTGCTATATGTAATTTAATGGTATATTATGTGAATAAGGGATGCATGAACTATTTGTACGTGTAATATGTGGATTATGTGCACCCGAAACTGATTGTGTTGGTAACCATGGTAGGACGTGTGAAATCAATTGGTAAACAAGTAACTAATCTTACCGAGCAAAACCAAGGTGAGTTCATCTCTTGAGCATGCGTCCCGGTGGTTGGGACAGTCTTTGGGTATCCCTGAGAGGGATGGGTTTTTGGGTAAATCTCTGGGTATTCCTGAGAAGAATAGAACTCTTGATTAATACGTGAATGTTAGATAATACACCTTTTCCTATCATTTAAGTCCCATCTTATACCGAATAGTAACCTGAGAGGTAACGAGGTGTTAGTTGATAGCGCTGTTAGGCTTCGCAACCTCACACCGTACCTGAGATGTCACACCCCGATTTCCACGTGTCACCGGTGGGCCCGGTGGGGGAGTATCGTGACGTGGTTGGCAACATAATAGTCAAACAACACAATAATCAATATGCACAGCGGAAGCAAATTTAAAAATATGATACAACCGAATTTAATATTGTAATATCAAATGTCACAATATTCGGAAGTTTATCCACAGATGGATCGAAATAAAAATAATATTAATGGTTCAACAGACTTCAGGCATCTTAAGCTTGCGAGACTTCTAATGATGCTAAGGAGAAATCCCAGCCAATTTCGCTTAGTACCTGCATTTAATCTTTTTGGGAAAATACGTCAGTTTACACTGGTAAATACATTCAACTGACTCATTTTGGAAAATGATTGAAAATTTGTTTGGATGCACATGGCATAAACATTTTATTTAACTTGGGAGAATTATTTAATATTATAATCTTGTGAACGAATTACATGTTTCTTGTGCGTTCAGTAGCCCGGATCTTGTCCGGGTTAAAGATCAATAGACACACCACAATGTTCTTTTGTGCACTGACGGGTGTACGCCTACACCCCGCGCTTAAGTCGTGGCCATTTCATAAAATGATGCCGAGGATATCCGGGACATGGTCATTAACCCCCCAAAGGCTTTAAGTAACAAGACTGTTTAAACGAGCCGATCAAATTTATTCAATTACCCACTCAACGGTGGAGAATTTGATGCTCGATCAAGCGGTATGCTATATACCGTAACCCAAGCCCGTATAGGGAAAATAAGTTAAAAGTATTTACCTGAGCAAGTATAATTCACAATTAGCAAAATGCACGTAGCTTTTACTGGTCCTCCTAATCTGGAACGAAGGTTTTATAATAACCTATTAGAATCCTAACGGGTCTTTAATTAAGCTTAAGCTTAGACCGGCTAGTTTCAAAGATACGGTTCGTACCCACGATTAAGCGAAGACCGGATAGAATGTGATTTAGACCCTACAATTTTGAAGACTTTTTTAATATGGGTTTATTATTCACATTCTGGATTTTGAGATAAAACCGTTAAGGTTTGACCTGTTTCGGCTAATTTATGTAAACTTGTTACATAAACCGAACCGTACGCGTAATAAGCGTGACGGGTATTCATGAGAGCTATATACAGGTTTCCTAAGTTAATTATGCCTCAAATATGTTGTGACATCAGTAAGATGTCTTTCATTATGCCCGAAACGTGTTTAAACACAAACTAGGCCCCGTAGGGGTAGTTTGGTCATTTAAAAGTTTATAAAAGAGTTTTAGTAACAACCTGAGTTACAGGTCTGATGTAATCAGCAAAAATACATAATTTGCTAATTTACATCAGTAGGTTAAAGTATATGAGTGAAATCTATCATTGATAACCAACTATGCACCGTAGGGGCATTTTGGTAATTTCACATAAGCCGAAAAGCTCAAAACCGAAGTCTGAGTTAATAAACCTTTGCTTACTGTTAAAACATTCTAATTTGCCTAAAATATCAGTAGGTATCAACCCGGGTATGTTCAATATAATTTTATTACATACTATGCGTTAAAAACGCTTAATAAGGCGATTAAAGGCCATTTCCGGGTTCGATACTTAAATCTGATATTTTTATATTTCCAGAAGGCTTAAAATACTTTATTTATCATATGTGATCAGTAGCAAAAGGTTTGGAGTCGTTTAGATATGTAAAACTCATTTTATGGCCCGTAAGGGTAAAACCGACAATTACCGGATTAAGCCTACGACTACTAGTTATGCTCTGCCTAAAATTAATTAAAAATCTTTAAAAATCCCAAAATAATATATTACATCAGTGGGTATTAAGTTTGATACCAAAAAGTAGGCTTAACTAGGCTATACGCTAATTACGCCGTTTTATTAACATAAAGCATTCATTTTGCGATAATGAGCATAACTCTTAATCTACAAATTAAACTGATGTCAAACTTTGCATACAAGTTTGTATATCAGTAATTAAAGTTTCTACTCTTTTACATTTCCAAAAATCACGTTTTAAAGTAATAAGGGCATAATGGTCAACATACGAGCAATTAACGGAAACATGCATATTAATTGGATAACTAATGAACCAAGGTGTATAATCATAGAGGGTTGTACTAACATGTAACCTAGTCCAATTAAATCTCTGAGGCATTTCTAAAACATGCCTTAACGGGTCAGAACTGAAAGTCAAAGTGACAGTCAAACTATGTGACTTTCGGTTCCGAACCGGTTATTTACAGGAATTTGTCGGGTTGAACATGTTTAGACACGTTCTTACACTTATTACCAAGTTATAACAATGATCCAACAGGTTGTATATGATCTATTATGTTAATTATGCATAAATGGCATTTTAAGTATCCTGTTGACTTTTTATAAACTAGTTTGACCCGACTTTTGACCTGGTTAGAGTGGTAATCAGGGGGAACCCTTTTGAGGTTTTATTACCCACATAAATACCAACTTATACCTACTTTTAATTCGAGATATGACTGAGCCATTGTTGACTAATCTCGAAGTCAAACCGTAATTACGACGGTTTGACTTTTAGCTAAATAACTAAGCTAAACTCAATTTAGAAAGGATTAGAACACTTACTGAAGTCCTAAGCTTGATTAGAGAACACTTGAGAGGAAGTTTGAGCTCCAGAAGTGGTCCACAAATGCAGATGAAGGTGTGAGGAATTGTTTGAACACTTGTGGCCTTTTATAGTGAATTCAATCACCACAATTTGTTGACAACAAGGTCTAGCACACACCACAACTGGTATACACATGTCCCTAGTGCTCTAGAACAGTTTAGGGGTCGCCCACCATGTTAAAAATCCGTTTAAAGATCGAAATTCCGCGAATACAGGAGGCTGCTGGCCTTTTCTGCATCTGGGCGCCTGACGCGGCCCGCCTCACGTTTAACAGATCTCAACGCGGGCCGCCTGGGCCTGAAATTCAGATTTTTCATTTTTTTGTTGTTTTGCAACTTGTCCTTTGGCTTCACGAAAGGGCAACCAAGGTTATTTCTTGCATTTTGACCCCCTTATAATTACCCACAAGGGCTTTAGGACCTATACCCACTTTGCCAAGTCCCTAGACTCTTCCGGTTAACCCGAAAAGTCTTAACTTTCAACGTTTACGCTTTAACCCCTCGCACACGAATTTGATCATAACTTTCTCATACGATAATGAAACTTTATGAAATTTATATCGCGCATTCTAGTGAGCATAATTAACAGTTACAAAGCTTCGGGTTTGTCAAAAGGTCACTCAGAGGTATATCTTTAAACATGTTGACACATTTAACCCCTGTAGTTTGTAATCTCTCACTTTTAGCTTCGCATGATCCATGATTTATTCGTTTGATGTTATAAACATCATGTAGGGTTATTATGAAGTATATTTATTCACTGTTGACATTTAGAACCCGTATAATCACATACTTTCCATGTTTGTCAACTTTTAGTCTTTTTATAACATTCTTTCACACGTTCAAACTTTATGACACGTGTCAACACATTATAGGACGTGAATTTTCGAGGTGTTACATCCTCACCCCCTTAAAATAAATCTCGACCCGAGATTTACTGAAATAAGTAAGGGTACTTTTCTTTCATCGTGGATTCAACCTCCCACGTGAATTCGGGACCTCTACGGGCATCCCATTTGACCTTTACAATAGGCACATGCTTTCTTCGAAGCTTCTTTACCTGTCGATCTTCAATCGACAAAGGTTTTTCCACAAACTTTAAGCTATCATCTATATGCACATCTGTATGCGGTATAACTAGTGATTCATCAGCGAAGCACTTCTTCAGATTGCAGATGTGGAACACATTGTGAATTCCACTGAGCTCTTCTGGTAAGTTTAACTTATAGGCAACTGACCCGACACGTTCGATAACCTCGAAAGGTCCTATGTATCTCGGGCTTAGCTTGCCTTTCTTACCAAACCGCATCACTCCTTTCCAGGGTGACACTTTAAGTAGGACTTTGTCACCTACTACGAAGTGAAAATCCTTACGCTTTGGATCAGCGTAACTCTTCTGCCTATCCCGGGCAGCTTTGAGACGGTCACGAATCTGGACAATCTTGTCCGTCGTTTCAAAGACTATCTCTGGTCCTGATAATTGGACATCTCCAACTTCTGCCCAACAGATGGGCGATCTACACTTTCTACCGTATAATGCCTCAAAAGGCGCAGCCTTAATGCTGGTATGGTAGCTATTGTTGTAGGAGAATTCGATTAATGGTAGGTTCTTATCCCAACTACCACCCAAATCGATCGCACATGCACGTAGCATGTCTTCCAACGTTTGAATAGTACGCTCAGTCTGACCGTCAGTCTGAGGATGATAAGCCATACTAAAATTCAAACGTGTGCCCAAAGATTGTTGGAAACTCTTCCAAAAATGTGATGTGTAAGGCTACAATCTTATCAATGTATAACTGGGCTAACATATCGGAGCTATAAGTCTCCTTGATGGGTAAGAAATGAGCTGACTTAGTCAGTCTATCAACTATAACCCATATTGTATCATTGCCTTTCCTTGTCTTTGGCAACTTGGTGATAAAATCCATCGTCACCATTTCCCACTTCCACGTAGGAAGTTCAGGCTGTTGTAGCAAACCTGACGGTTTCTGATGCTCGGCTTTGACTTGCGCACATGTCAAGCATTTAGCTACATGAGTGGCTACAGACTTCTTCAAGCCTATCCACCAATAATTTGCCTTTAGATCCTGGTACATCTTATCAGCTCCAAGATGAACGGAGTATTTGGAACTATGGGCTTCCTGGAGGATGACATCTCGAAGTCCTCCGTAAATTGGAACCCATATTCGTCCATTTAATCTTAGAATTCCGTCCTTGCTAAGAGTTAACTGCTCCTCAGTTACTCCTAACTTTTCATTAGGATAGTTAGCTTCCAACACAGCTTCCTTCTGTGCAGCTAACAACCTTTCAATCAAATTATTCTTTATCTCCATGCGCTTGGCATTGATTCGGATAGGTTTCACCCTCTCCTTTCTACTCAAGGCATTGGCGACTAAATTCGCCTTGCCGGGATGGTATCTGATTTCACAATCATAATCATTTAAGGTTTCCATCCAACGGCGTTGCCTCATGTTTAATTCTTTCTGATTAAACAGATGTTGAAGGCTCTTGTGATCAGAATAGATCACACACTTTATCCCATATAGATAATGCCTCCACAGTTTTAGTGCGAATACAACGGCACCCAACTCCAAGTCGTGGGTGGTGTAATTCTTTTCATGCACCTTTAACTGTCGTGAAGCATAGGCAATAACCTTGCCTTTTTGCATAAGTACACACCCCATGCCAGTGTGAAATGCATCACAATAAACTACAAACTCTTCGACACCTTCACGCAATGTCAGTACTAGGGTGTTGCTCAACTTTTGCTTCAGAATATCAAAGGATTCTTGCTGCTTAGGGCCCCAAATGAACTTTACTTTCTTCTTTGTCAAGGAAGTTAGGGGTGCAGCAATCCTTGAAAAACTTTCGATGAAACGCCTGTAATATCCTGCCAATCCCAGGAAGCTACGAATCTCTGTAGGCGTCTTTGGTTCTTGCCAGTTCATAACTGCTTCAACCTTAGCGGGATCCACTTGGATACCACGCTCACTAACCACGTGTCCAAGGAATTGGACTTCTCGAAGCCAAAATTCACACTTGGAGAATTTGGCATAGAGCTTCTCCTGATGCAGGAGCTTGAGAATACAGCGAAGGTGTTTCTCATGGTCAGCTTGATTCTTCGAATAGATAAGAATGTCGTCGATGAAAACGATGACGAATTTATCTAAGTATGGTTTGCAAACGCGATTCATGAGATCCATGAACGCGGCAGGTGCATTAGTGAGCCCAAAAGGCATCACTAGGAACTCGTAATGACCATAACGAGTCCTAAATGTTGTTTTATGCACGTCTTCATCTCTAACCTTCAGTTGATGGTAGCCTGACCTCAAGTCAATCTTTGAGAAATAACTTGCTCCTTGTAGTTGATCGAACAAATCGTCGATCCTGGGTAAAGGATATCTATTCTTGATCGTGACCTTATTAAGCTCACGATAATCGATGCACAGACGCATCGATCCATCCTTCTTCTTCACAAACAGGACTGGCGCTCCCCAAGGAGACGAACTAGGTTTTATGAAACCCTTGGCTAGCAATTCGTCTAGCTGTGTCCTCAATTCTTTCATCTCGGTTGGAGCCAACCTATTGGGTGCTCTGGCAACTGGTGCTGCTCCGTGGATGATATCAATCCTGATTTCCACTTGCTTATCTGGTGGCAAACCAGGTAGTTCTTCCGGAAAAACTTCTGGGAATTCAGAGATGACAGGGATGTCTTCTATCTTTGGTTTGGGCTCGTCAATAATCACTTGTGCCATGTAGATGACAACCCTTCTTTAAACACTTGGAAGCCTTGAGCATAGTTACTTGCTCCGGCAATCCATACTGGGTATCTCCCCGAATGGTAAGTGATTCACCAGACGGAGTCTTTATCGCCACTTGCTTTCTGTTGCAGACAATTTGGGCCTGTTTATGAGATAACCAGTCCATACCCAGAACTATGTCAAAAAACTTAAAGGGGAGTAGAGACAGAGGAAAAGAATGGTTCTTAATGGATATAACACACCCATCTAATACAGTTGAGACGGTTTCTAGTGTACCATCTGCTAACTCCACCTCATAATTCACGTTTAAGGTTTTGACAGGTAATTTCAGCAATTTGCAAAATTTATGATCTACAAACGACTTATCAGCGTCTGAATCGAAAAGTACTCTAGCAAAGACGTCATTTACAAGGAAAGTACATGTAATAAAGTTGTCGTCTAGAATCGCTTCCTTTGCGTCCATTCTGAAGACTCTAGCATTAGTCTTCTTGGCCTCTTCAGGCTTCTTTGTGTACTTAGGGCAGTTGGTTTTAATGTGGCCCTTTTCATTGCAACGGTAGCACGTTGCATCTTTCATCTTCTTGCAATCCAAGGTTTTATGATCCGTGGACTTGCATATACCACAAGCATAGGTTTTTGATTGAGTCTGTGAGTTCGACTCAAGTCTGCACTTTCCAAAGTGCTGCTTCTTGCAAATTTTGCATTTAGGCTTCTCACCAGAATTATGCCCATCTTTCCTTGACTCCGATCCTTTCTTGTGGTCACCGTTCCCACGGTGCTTCTTGTTCGATTTTCGTGAACCATCATCTTCACGCTTTCTCTTCTCAGCCTCCTTATTCCTCAGCGATCTCTGCCTGACCGCATCCAGAGTGAGGGATAAGGAAATGTCAGGTACTGATCTAAAAGTAGCTGGCCGAGAAGCTTTCACGCTTGCCTTGATCTCGGGGGCTAAACCACCGATAAAACGAGCTATTCGCTTTGGTTCCGGGGTTACTAAATATGGAACCAACCGAGACATAGTGTTGAAGCTCGTTAGGTAAGCTTGACAGTCGAGTTTTGTCATCACCAAGGAGAGAAAATCGGACTCTATCTTCTCCACCTCATGTTGAGGGCAGTAATTTTCCCTGATAAGGGCAACAAATTGATCCCATGACATATTGTACAATGGGATTTTCCCGGTGGCTTGAATCAGAGATCTCCACCAAGCTAAAGCTTCACCCTTAAAATACTGCGACACAAACTTGACCACGTCTCTCTCAGCGCATCCGCTGATGTCTACAACCGTATCCATCTCATCCAGCCATGTCATACAGTCAATGGCTCCTTTCTCCCCATTAAAATCCCGGGGCTTGCACGAAACAAAGTATTTATAAGAGCAACCCTTCTCACGGGGTCCGTGGTTCAGTACAACCTGCTGAGATGGAGCACTGTGGTTCGAGGAGCGTCGATCATCATCTTTCTTCGGGTCGTCCTTCTTGGACGGTGGCTTTGAAGGCTGTGTAGATAGGGTCCTACTACGAGTCCCACTATACTCTTCGTACTGCCTTTCCAAAGCCTGTGTAACAGCGCCGTCTATGATCGCTTTCAATTCCGCACCCGATAAATTAATTCGGGCGTTCTAGTTATTCTCCACTGGGTGACTATTACCCTCGTCCGAGTTAGCCATACTAATTGAACTGTTGCAGAAAACAAGGACAATAGTTTATTTGGGAGTTTATTATGGAATTGTCTTTTATAGCAATTCATTAACCATGGTAACAGAGACCATATTTGGTTAATTTATAAATCATATTTGTTTAGGATTTCTATTATAATTTATCCTAATTATAAAACATTAGCAGTTTTATTTGTGGCACAAAAGGCCTAGTCACGTGGACACTTTTAATTTAATCTATGATTTCAGAGAATCAAAACATTAAGGCATACTGGCACAATAGGCCTAGTCACAAGGACAATTATAAATTATATGCTAGGATTTCAGAGAATCAAAGCATTTGAGGTTTGAACCTAGTTCATTACCTTTATTTGACAGGGAGTCATAGCTACCACTGTCTTTTGGCTCATATAGAAATGAGCAAGGCCCGTAGGCATTGTATTACCAACGTATGGTAAAAATATGATCACCTTAATTGATGATCTTAACCCTTGATTCAGAGATCATTAAATTGGGTTAGGAATCTTCTAAAGAATCCTTATACATATAAAATGACGTGTGATTTTAACGAATCACTTCTGCCAGGAGTGTTAACATGTTTTCAGATGTTAACTGGGATTTGAATCTTTTGAACAGGTCTTACCATCTTGGCCCGGTCTTATAATGACCAAAAGGCTAGGTTTCACACTTTAAGATTCTTAATTAATAATTACATAGGCAGATTATTTCAAAAGGAATGATTTTAATTTATTTATTTCATTTGTAATTTATATATGCACATAATGGCAAACATGAAATTTATAAAACAAACATTCCATTAATTTATTATAATATTACATGCTGCCCTAAACGGGTCTTTTCAATCAACAATTACCCACGCAGGGGTCAATCAATATATTTGTCCACGCAGGGACTTTAAACAAACATAATAGTCCACTCAGGGACCTTAAATAAACAAACTAGTCCACGCAGGGACTTTAAGCAAACATCATACCCTCGTAGGGGTTAACGGAAGATAGACCCACGTAGGAGTCAAAACAAACACACATACATACCCACGCAGGGGCTTAAACAAATACAACAATTACAGGCCCACGCAGGGGCTTAACAACAATGGGAAGGATTTAGTGATCCTTCTTGTTCTTCCCTTTGATCAAGCTTGCCAATCCTTGGAAGAAGCTCTGTCTCTCCCTACGGTCACGGTGGAAGCCTCGCTCCACTTCATCCAACCTTTGTAGAATTTCCTCCCTTTCTGGGGGAGAAAACCGTGGCGGCTGCGATTGCGTCCGAATAATAGGCCTAGGAGGTATCTGGTACCCCTGTGTTGGGTACCCTACTCCCCACGGATCCCCATAGGGTCCTTGGGTGTTGTAGTTCGCCGCTACCATGTACGGGTCGGCCTCCGCGTAACCATAGTTGTGGTGAGTCGGTGGTTCAAACGGGTTATACGCCATGGAACCCGTATATGCCGGAATTGGGTTATCAAAACCCATCGGCGGTGGCTGTGGTACAGCTGGTTGTGAAGGTCCACCCATTTGTGGGTCCTCCTGATGTGGCGGGTAGTGGCTGCCACTTGATTGGCGTGGAGAGCTGAAATGAAAGTCTCCCGCTCGTGAAGACATGCGTGCACCGGTTCTCCTCCGCCTCGGCGGTTGTGGAGGTGCCAGCTGCACTGGTGGCGGTGGCGTGACTGCCACGAATCTGGAATCAACAGAGGGATCCTGTTGTTGCTGCGGCTGCTGCTGCTGAGGCGACGAGTGGTGAGGAGGTGTATAGTACCACTCGTGCCGAGTGAACATAGCTTGGAAGCTGTCTGGACCAACATAGGGTGATCCGTGGAACGAAGATCCGTCGAAGATCTCGATCGGGTGGCTCGGTGTACCACTGGCTGGCTCGACGGGGTCCGTATCCTCGTCCATGTCGTCCGCATTATCTCCAGATAAGTGATCATCTGGCCCCAGTCGGTTAAAACCCACGGGTTCTTGTATGTAGCCTACCGGATTAAACTGGCCCCGAAAAATAGGTGTGGGGTCCCCGTAAGAATGATGCGATAGAGATCGCTGTAATGGTATGTATGACGGTTGAGGGTTGTTGGGCTCATATTCCGGCTGAGGCCCAAAAGGGTTAGGAGGTGTTGAACTATGTGAGACCGACCGTCTAGCCGGCTCAAAAAGGTTTCTCCGGTTCTGCCGGGGATCGTCACTTTCTGTCGTAGATGGAGCTCGAGAATTCGAAGGTCCAGCTTCATTATCGTTGGGGGCGGTGACTGGCCCCTTGCCTCGTCCTCTCCTTCGGAAGAATCTTGGCGGCATTTTCAAATCCTGTCATAATAATGTGAGATAACAAACAAAATATATGCAAGCTAAAGGACAACACAAACAAAGTGGAATTTGTCCTATGTTATATGTCTAGACTCGAAAGTTTAGAATTGTGCAATTGTGTAACTGAGATTAAACACAAAAGGCTAGTGTTTAATTCACTCAGTGTTGGCTCTGATACCAACCTGTCACACCCCGATTTCCACGTGTCACCGGTGGGCCCGGTGGGGGAGTATCGTGACGTGGTTGGCAACATAATAGTCAAACAACACAATAATCAATATGCACAGCGGAAGCAAATTTAAAAATATGATACAACCGAATTTAATATTGTAATATCAAATGTCACAATATTCGGAAGTTTATCCACAGATGGATCGAAATAAAAATAATATTAATGGTTCAACATACTTCAGGCATCTTAAGCTTGCGAGACTTCTAATGATGCTAAGGAGAAATCCCAGCCAATTTCGCTTAGTACCTGCATTTAATCTTTTTGGGAAAATACGTCAGTTTACACTGGTAAATACATTCAACTGACTCATTTTGGAAAATGATTGAAAATTTGTTTGGATGCACATGGCATAAACATTTTATTTAACTTGGGAGAATTATTTAATATTATAATCTTGTGAACGAATTACATGTTTCTTGTGCGTTCAGTAGCCCGGATCTTGTCCGGGTTAAAGATCAATAGACACACCACAATGTTCTTTTGTGCACTGACGGGTGTACGCCTACACCCCGCGCTTAAGTCGTGGCCATTTGGTAAAATGAACCCGAGGATATCCGGGACATGGTCATTAACCCCCCAAAGGCTTTAAGTAACAAGACTGTTTAAACGAGCCGATCAAATTTATTCAATTACCCACTCAACGGTGGAGAATTTGATGCTCGATCAAGCGGTATGCTATATACCGTAACCCAAGCCCGTATAGGGAAAATAAGTTAAAAGTATTTACCTGAGCAAGT
>JARYGA010048819.1:17500-20709 GCA_030545235.1 Helianthus tuberosus
ATCGAGGTCTCCGGTCAACACATCGACCGTGAACAACCACGTCAAGTTTGGTGTCGAAACGAGTACAACTGGGACGATCCAAGGCCCAATGATACATCGAAACAGACCCGAGAACGTGAAGTCGTGATCGCAAACCACGTAAGAATGTCCCGTGAACAACTTCACAAAGTTTGGTGTCGATCCGAGCATAACGGGCCCGACCCAAGGCCCAACGGCATCGGGCCCGAACAAGGCCCGTTCAACACGTTGACCCGAAACGTGAAGCCGTGGCCCGACACCACCATAAGAATGTCCGCGAGCAACGGTGTCAACTTTCGTGGCGATCCGACGTTCAACGGGCCCGCTCCAAGGCCCAACGACACATCGGGCCCGAACAAGGCCCAAATGAAGACCTGACCCGAGAACGTGAACTCCTGTTCACAAACCACGTAAGAATGGCCCGTGAACAACCTGTACAAAGTTTGGTGTCGATCCGAGCACAACGGGCCCGACCCAAGGCCCAACGACAAATCGGGCCCGAACATGGCCCGGTCAACACGTTGACCCGAGACGTGAAGCCGTGACCCGACACCACCATAAGAATGCCCGTGAACAACCGTGTCAGCTTTCGTGGCTGTCCGACGTCGTTTGGTGCTGTTACGAAGAATCCCGAGAAAACGGACGTACCGGGCCCGCAGGCCCGAATCCAGATTATTCTTTCCCAAGACCACCGTCAACTTGTCCCGATGGCTCACATGAAGTTTGGTGCCGTTCCGACCTCGTTTGATACGGCTATGGTTGAACCACACGGGCGCTCGGTCCCGACCCGAGCCCAGTCAACGTTTTGACCCGATCAAATCGGCCCGTGACCCGAAACGACCCTACTTGGGCCCTACAACAGCCACGTAAAGTTTCGCGACGATCCGACGTTCTTTCATGGGGTTACGGACAATCCACGCCAAACAAGCGTCACGGGCCGACCGAGCCGGGCCAACGGGCCCTCGGGACCCGAAAACTGAATTTTTTTCATCCAAACCCCTTAAAACACGTTACCGAGGTCTCACGCAAAATTTCATGCCAATCCGACGTCGTTTGATGGGGTTTTGAAAAATTATGATTCCTCAAAAATTTAATGTCTGTTCCTGTCACTTAGCTTTTTGTGCAAAATGTATATATAGGGGAGGGGGTGGGTGTTGAGCAGCCCATGCCCGGGCAAGGTAGCTGAGCGCCCAAGCCAAAGGAGGCTGGTGGCGCGCGCATAACAGCACAAATGCCCCAACGATGACCGAGAACAAGCGCCCCTCTCCCCTCCCTCCCCCCACCAAGCGCCCCTCCCCCCCACGTTGCCTGCCCACGTTGCCTCGACGACCAGTAAACCTCGAAAATTATGATTCCTCGAAAAATTAATGTCTGTTCCTGTCACTTTAATTTTTGTGCAAAATGTATATATAGGGGAGGACCAGGGGCTTGAGCAACCCCTGTGCCCAAGCAAGGGCAAGATAGAAGCACACGAGACGCGAGGTTTAAAGCCTATACAAGCAAGGCGTCGGTCTCCCCAAGCCCCGTTGCCTATAAATCAAGCCCGGTGCCTTGTAAATGCCCCACACGATGCCTACAAGCAACAACGACGTTTGCTAGTTAATCGATCGATGCCCCACACATTGCACCATGTTTGCCTAGTAAACAAGCCATGCTGCCTTGGAAGCGCCCCACATCATGGCATGTTGCCTAGCACGCTGCCCAGCACGCTGCCCTTGTTCCCGCACGACGACCTGAAAGCGTGGCTGACCACGTGCTTGCCTTCAAAAATTATGATTTCTCAAAAAATTAATGTCTGTTCCTGTCACTTTACTTTTTGTGCAGAATGTATATATAGGGGGGGTGGTAGTACTCTTGGGGTAGAGAGGCATGTGCTGGGATGGCATGCCAAGGCATGTGCTGGGATGGCATGCCTTGGTGTGTGCTGGGATGGCATGCCAAGGAGAAGCATGTGCTAGGAAGGCATGCCAAGGCCAAGCCAAGGCCAAGGCAAGCACATGCATTGTGAGCGAGATGAGACGGTTGTCTTTACCCCAAGAGTGCCCAAGGGAGAGGAAAGAGGTGTCAAACGCATGCTGAGCCCCACTTCGGTAGTTTGGCACCCCCATAGGCATTGAGGCAAGCGTGCCTATGGGAAAAGTCTGTTGAGCTTGTCAGCCATGTTGGGTATTATTGTCTGGAGGAGATGATGGCACAAGGATGCTGGCTTTAAGGTAACGTTCCGGCAGCACAGCCAGCCCGCAATTGCTAGTTCAAGCGGGTGGAATCTGCCTATAGGGGCGTTGCTTGCTCGCGGTGGAATTGGGCACGCCCAATATGTATCATCGACCGACGACGTAGTTCCTGCATGGCCCCATAGGTATTCAGGCAAGCGTGCCTATGGGAAAAGTCGGTTGAGCTTGTCAGCTATGTTGGGTATTATTGTCTGGAGGAGATGATGGCACAAGGATGCTGGCTTTAAGGTGACGTTCCGGCAGCACAGCCAGCCCGCAATTGCTAGTTCAAGCGGGTGGAATCTGCCTATAGGGGCGTTGCTTGCTCGCGGTGGAATTGGGCACGCCCAATATGTATCATCGACCGACGACGTAGTTCCTGCATGGCCCCATAGGTATTCAGGCAAGCGTGCCTATGGGTAAAGTCGCTTGAGCTTGTCAGCCAAGTTGGGTATTATTGTCTGGACGAGATGATGGCACAAGGATGCTTGCTTTAAGGTAACGTTCCGGCAGCACAGCCAGCCCGCAATTGCTAGTTCAAGCGGGTGGAATCTGCCTATTGGGGCGTTGCTTGCTTGCTGTGGAATTGGGACACGCCCAATATCTATCATCAACCGACGTAGTTCCTGCATGGCCCCATAGGTATTCAGGCAAGCGTGCCTATGGGTAAAGTCGCTCGAGCTTGCCAACACCCATGTTAGCTGTAGTCTGGACCGATGATGGCACAAGGATGCTTGCTTTAAGGTAACATTCCGGCAGCACAGCCAGCCCGCAATTGCTAGTTCAAGCGGGTGGAATCTGCCTATAGGGGTGTTGCTTGCTTGCTGTGGATTTGGGACACGCCCAATATCTATCATCGACCCAACGAAGTGCTCAACATGGGTTGCTGAGGGCTATTTTTGGCACTGATGGTTCAGTTGTTTGCTTGGCTTTGATAAACGTTTAGATGTCATGATGCTTGGGATCCAATAAATTTAT
>JARYGA010048821.1:0-42262 GCA_030545235.1 Helianthus tuberosus
TAACCCAACCACCTACCTTTAACCCAAGCCTAACCCTTCACCCCAAAAGTCCTCTTGATATTTACAAAGGTGTATAGTTAAAAAGGAGGAGGATTGATTGCTTGGAAAGCTTATGGTAGGAGTAAGTTCCATGCCGCTCTCGAGTGATCCACTAAAATACATCTTCGGCCGAGTGTTGAGTGATCCCCCGTGAGGTATGTGAACTTGTATATAAGTGGAATTTTAAAAAGACATGTTATGCCCTAATAAGTAATTTATCTTATGTAATGTTTTAAATAAATCATGACGAATATGATTGTAAATAAATAAAAATAAAACTTAATAAAGAATCTTGGATATCCCGACACTCTACGACAAGCCCAAAAACCTTCTCTTCTACCCATTCCATTTGGGAGTGTAAAGCCACATTATAAAGAGTTTTGCTTTAGGACAAGCAAAGATTCAAGTGTGGGGGTATTTGATGTGCACAAAATGCAACATATAAATTACATCAATTGTGGCATAAAACTAACCCTTTTTAGTACTAATGTTGGAAAAAGTGTGTTTTTGTCTTCCTTTTGTATTTTCAGGATTAAATGAACTCAAATTAACAAAAGAAGCAAAAAGACAGCTAAACCTAACATAAATACAAGAAAAGGAACAAACGTGGCATGCCCGACCTCCCCGATAGCATCTTCCCAAGCAAAAAAAGAGAACAGAAGGCTGAACACGCCCCGTGCTCAATGAGCACGGGGGCGTGCCCAAGTGTCAGCAGAAAAGACAAAGCTGTAGAAGCTTCTATCGCCCACCACGGGGCCGTGCTCAGCGGAAACGGGGCCGTGGTCAACTATAAGATTCGCAGAATCCAGGCAAATCTTGATAGTACAGATACGCTTCTGCACACGGGGTCGTGCCGAGCCGACACGGGGGCGTGGTCAACTAATGCAGACAAACTGCAATTAATGAAGACAGAGAAGGAGGATGGACACGGGGCACTGCCCGGGCTGCTGTTCAGGCTATAAATAGGGGTGTTTGGCTCATTTGCAAACCATCCCTTGGCACACCACCTCTCTCACACTTCACCCACCACCATCACAACACCATCATCCACCACCATCATCCATTGTCCATCATAGAGTGTGTGAGTCGTCTCGGGATCCAAGATTGATCGTAAGAGTTCTTGACAATCAAAGGCCACGTTTGCCTAAGTCTCTTACATCACTTGGTGAAGACAAGTGTCTAGTGTAATACTTTTTATTTTTAATCTTTTCGCAGTTTTTACTTGGTTATGTATTAATGACTTTAATAACTAGTTTCTTATGTTGAAGGTGATTCTTCCTTATCGTTTGTCCGTGGTGTCTTGGCATTATTTTACTGTCTATATAAAATAAAATATTTTCACCATTCATATCTCCACGGTCTATATGGAGATATGTTGGCAACCTGGTCGGGGGTTAAGGGAATGGTTTAGTATGAGTCTTGCCTTGTTCAGTGTGTAGATCCTGCAAGGACCTGGGTCAATTTTAGTAGGACCTCCTTCAATACCCACCAGTATTGGATGGTGGGGGTCCAAACTCTTTGATCCCCTCATATGTAAGCTACTATTAATACTTTAACCCGGCTATTTAGGACTGTATCCCTGCTGACTCAGACTACTTAGCCGAGGCTAACGTCACCTCCAAAAGAGGGGCCTACCATAATATGCATTAACAACTTAATTAATTATCTTTCAATAATCCGACCCTTTAGGATTGTATCCTTGCTGACTCAAACTACTGGGTTGAGGGTAACGTCACCTTCAAAAGAGGGGCCTACTACAATAACTAAGATAATCTCTTAAAAAGTGCAAAAGTGCGGAAATAATCAAAGGTTACACTAAACACGAGTCGGAGCCAAGTGATTCATCTTGTCTATCTGTTTTTATTTTTATTCTATTTTTCAGCATTTTAGTTAGTTTTACTTTTCTAGTTTAAAACCTTTTTCTAACTTTTTGATTTGATTAGACGTTGAGGATAAACCGGTATTAAAAGCTCTTGTGTCCTTGGACGACCTCGGTATCTTGCCAACATTATACTACGCTCACGATGGGTGCACTTGCCCATATGTGTGTTTGGTGTTAGTAAAATATCGTGTTTTATAAATTTAAAACTTGACTAACGTATAAAAAGGGCTTAAAATATACTTAAACTTATATACACACTTGCACACATCAGAGTACATGAAGCTGATGATACCCAGAATGTAGATCAATCTTTGAAAAGCAAGTAGCATCCTGTAGCTGATCAAAGAGATCTTCAATGCGAGGTAGGGGATATCGATTTTTGATGGTGAGCTTGTTGAGCTCATGGTAATCGATACGCATCCTGGAAGATGCATCTTTCTTTTTCAAATAGAACGGGAGCGCCCCAAGGTGAAAAGCTCGGACGGATGAATCCTTTGTAAGAAAGTTCCTGAAGCTGTTTAGATAACTCTTACATCTCAGACGGTGCAAGACGATAAGGTGATTTAGCAACATGATTTGCACCAGGTACAAGATCAATACGAAACTCAACTTGGCGTGCTGGGGGTAAACCTGGTAATTCTTCAGGAAATACCTCAGGATAATCCCGAACAACAGGGATATCTTGAATAGTCTTACTTTTGCCTTTCTCCTCTACGACATGTGCCAAGAAGGCAACATAATTCTTTCGTAGGTATTTTTGGGCTTGAGTACACGTCATGAGTTTAAGACTACTAGCAGGTTTCTCACCACGAACCTCTAAGATCTCACCAGTCGAAAGCGGTATACGGACAATCTTTTTAAAACAAACCACCTCTGCGTGATACTTGGCTAACCAATCCATTCCTACCATAACATCGAAGCTCCCAAGTTGCATCAGCGTGAGGTCGATAGGAAAAAAATGGTTATTAAGGCTTAGCTGTCAATTTCGAAGGACAGAATCAAGTACAACGGGTTCACCACTAGCTACCTCTACTGTCAAGTGCTTTCCTAGTTTTGTTCTAGTCATAGAAAGCAAAGGCTCAAAAGCTAAGGATATGAAACTCTTATCGGCACCCGAATAAAAAAGAACAGAAGCAGGTTGGTTGTTAACAAAGAACGTACCGTTCACCACTTCATTGTCTGCACGCGCCTCATTTGCGTTCATGTTAAAGACTCGTCCACGAGCCTGGGCCTGGTTTGCATTATCCAACTTCGGGCATTGGTTCCTGTAGTGGGTCAGATCCCCACAATTGTAGCATGAACCAGGCGGGTAGTGAGGTCGTGTAGGCTGCTATGCAGGCTGTGGTGCAGGGTTTTGAGCTGCTTGATTCTGGGTAGGAGCAAATCGACAAGTATTGGTAAGATGACCCGATTTCCCACAGTTCGTGCATATGCGACACTGTACATGTGGTTGGTGGTGGCTGTTACATTTATTGCACAAAGGTGCATTGCCAGCATATTGCCTTTTGGCTGGTGGTTGTGCGGGTTGATTAGGTGCTGCCTGGTTAGTCTGTGCAACCATAGCGAAGTTCTTGGAAGCCTTGCGCTTCCTTGACTTCTTTGAAGACTCAGCCCTTTTACCCTTTTGTTTCTCATTCTTGTCGGATTGTTTCTTGTCACCCTTCCTGTGGAGTTTACCTTTCTTGACTTATGAGTCAGTCAAGGTAGTAGCAAGCTCGATGGCTTGTCGGATGGTAGTAGGATTGCTGCCAGTGACAATATCCCGAATAGGATCTGGCAAACCGTCTATGTATTTCACAATTGCCTTTTCCAAAGGCATGACCATCATTGGGCAGAGTAAGCTTAACTCCTCGTATCTATCAGTATAAGCACGGTGTTCACTACTGTCTCGCTTAAGGTCATAGAACTCATTTTCTAGTGCCCTCTACTCGTGATGAGGGCAGAGCTCTTTCATCATCAGAGCCCTAAGTTCCCCCCATGTCTGACCTAAAACAACATCAGCACCTCGATCTCTCATCATGTTGGTGCATGCGTCTGTTGACTTCGTCTTGTATTGAGTCTTGTTTGTATTTAGATAGATCAGGGCATGTTATACGAGAAAAATGTCAAATATAGGATGAGATGTGAATTCAAACAAAATTACATGATGTAATTCCGCTTGAAATGATCAAGACAGTTTCAAACGAAATTACTGATTCCGTTTGAGAGTAATTTCGTTTGAGGCTGGTTCAAGCGGAATCGCTCGTCTATATATATGTGATGCCTGATTTCGTTTGAAAGAGTCTTGAACATTCCGGTTGAGAGCCGAAGTGCTGCCGAAGTGTCTCCTCGCTGTAATTCTTTGTCAAATCAATATAAAGACAGTTTAAAGTGATATTCTTGCTGAATTAAACTCGATACGTATGTTTCCGCCTTTCGTATTGAGAAAAACTCTTCTGATCGACTCATTCGGGTCTGAAAACGATCCTACAAGTGGTTTCAGAGCACAGGAGGAAGAGTTCTTATCAATTCAGCTGCAATTTCTGATTTCTACACCTTCTTTTTCAAAATTAACAACTTTTCACGGTTAAAATCAGCTAATTTTTCTCACATGATGTGCGCAATAGTGTTTTAACAAATCCTTGAAAAAATTGGACCTTAATTCGATCTAAAACTGATAAAATCTGTAATTTTGCTTGAAAAACAGCTCGAGTATGATGACGTCAGCGGCATTTCACACGGAATTAGTCCTTAATTCCGCTTGAAACCGGTATTCCGCTTGAGTAATTCCGTTTGAAATTAGCTATTCCGCTCCAACTTGTAATTCCGTTTGAGAATTTCAAACGAAATTAGGGATTCTGTTTGAAAGGGGTGTTTGTTCAAATGAAATTAGGTATTTCGTTTGAAAAGCTATTCCGCTTGAAAGAGATCTCGTTTGAAAGTATTGATTCCGTTTGAATAGGGTTATTTCACACAAATAGTAATTTCGTTTGAGAAGTGTAATTCAGCTTGGAAACTAATTTCGCTTGAAAACAGTGTTTGTGAATTTCTTGAAAACTGAAACATGGAAGAGGAATTTTATAATGCATTTGCTACTACTCCGACTACTCCGGCTAGTGTTACTCAGAACTTGACCATGGAAAATGAAATGAGTACTATGAACATTGAGGAGTATAAAGGATGGGAGGAACGATTTGAAAATTGGGTGCAAGCAAATTATTTGGATGCTTGGGAATGTATTGAGACGAAATATGTTAGACCAACAAATGATGACGAAGAGGAGATTACTATCAAAGATATGAGTGTGGATGAGAAAAAGAAATACAAAAACGAAAAGATGATGATCAGTTTATTGCAATAAGCTATTAAAGAGGATATTTTGGTCTTATTGCAACACACTGGAAGTGCATATTCAATATGGAAAGCATTAAGATCCAAGTTCGTTGGAAGTCAAGAAATGATAAAAAACAAAAAATCGCTTTTGAAGAAAGAGTTTGATCTATTTCGTGGTTTGAAAAATGAGAGCACAAAACAGATCATTGAAAGATACTGCAACTTGTTAGTAAACATGAAGAGAGTAAGAATTACAAAAGACAATGAGGAATTGATTGAAAAATTAGCTGATGCTTTGCCACATGAAACTTGGGGTACATATCTCATGATGTTGAGAAACAAGAAAGGGTTTAACAATTTAACTTTGAGCAAGTTCATTGAGAAATTAGAAGCTCAGGAGATGGAACAAAAAAAAATTTCAAGAATGAAAGATTTTGATGGTGAACAAGATATCGGTCTTTATTACAAAGATGGTATTAATGACAAGACCAACATGTCACCAAAGGTTGAAACAGCTTTCAATGCTAAGAGTTCATCGGGAGGTTCTTCTAAAGGATCAAACAGCAAAACAAGTTTTTCGTCATATCCGTCATTTGATCCAAACGTGTCAGCAACCAAGAATGGCAGAAAGTTACAATGCAACATTTTTTGAATCTTGAGAATGATCAAGATTATTATGAAGAAGTTGCAAAAAGTCACATGTCTTTGTTGGGGACTGTTTTAGAGTCATATGGTAGTTTAGTTGCAGGTCGGATCGGGAATCCAATGCTTACAAAAGAGGATTACGATCAAATTGATGCTGAAGAAATGGAATTGATGTATATTAAGTGGTGTTTGGCAAGTGTGTTGAGGAGAGCTGAGAAGTTCAAACAGATCATAGGAAGAGATGATTTCCGTGATGCATGTGTTTCTAATTTGGGTTTTGATAAATCTAAAGTTACTTGTTTTCGTTGCAGAGAAAAAGGACACTTTAAGAGGGAGAGAACTAATCGCGAAGCAAGTGGAGCTCAGAACTCGTTCAACAACAATGATTACTATCGGAAAGCAATTTATCATCAAGTTGCTCAACAACAACATCAAGAACCACAAACTGTACACGCCAGGAAAACAATCGAAGACTCATCTAAGAGAGCTTGTATGGTGAATCAGGATGACAAAAAGCCAACAAAAGGATTCAGTTGGGACAAATATATTTCAGCTGATAATAAAGCATGCCTGATAAACCAAGATGATGAAAAATTACTAGAAGGGTTTAGCTGGGAAGGTTTTAGTTGGGATGATTACTGTCCGGATAAAGATATTTTAAAAGCAAGAGCTTTTGTTGCTCGTATTGAAGAAGATAGTGATGATGATAATGAGTATTATGCAAAACGAATGCAGAAACACTTGAAAATGATGGAGGAAAGTGACAGTGAAGATGAACAAGCTAAAAAGAAAAAGATCAAAACACACGTCAGCAGTGATGATGAGGAAGTTCCAGTGATAAAGAGAAAGGTAAAGGAAGTTCCAAAGTTCAAAGTTGATGAAGAAGTTGATGCAAGAAAGATTACTGTGAATTGTGAAACCTGTGAGATCATGAAAAAGAAAAACAACGAATTGATTAACAACATGAACAGGTTGAAGGAATCTTACGATGTTCTGAACAAGGCCATGAATCAGTACAATCAATCAAGTGATGAACAAGTAACAGCCATGAAAACACTTCAAGGAGCTTTCATGACAAAGCAGAAAGTGGTGAATAATTACATTGAGAAGTGTGCTGTGCTAGAACAAAAACTGGAAACACAAAGAATTGAAACTGAAAGAGTAAATAGGTTGTTAAAAAGTTACTCATGTACTTCTTATGTCATTGACAGGATCTATCCAACTGTTGAAGGCATGAAGGCATTTGAGGATGATGAAGTAACTGAAGAACAAATAGTATCTAAAGAAAAGACTTCTAAAAAGAAAAAGGAAAAGAAGAAGGATATTGAAGTTAAGACATCTGGTAAGAAACAAGGTGTCAGTTACAACAAGTGTCCACCCCCGCTTGAAAATGGATATTCTCCAAGAAATCCAAATTCAGAAAGAGTCGAAAAGGCTACACACTTACAGTGGGAGTCGGAGTCTTCAGTTAACTTGCCAGAAAATATTGATGTCACTTTTACATCGTCTGACACTGATCAACAATCTCAATTGATGAAGAAAGTGGTGGATCATGTGTTAGATAACGATCAAATGGAGGAGTCAAAGTCGGAGTCTAAATCAGAGTCAAAGTCTAAATCCGACATGTCAATGCCTTCAGTCAAAAGGGAGAAACGGGTTTACAATAAAGAATTTCTTCTATCAAAATCTAATTTGAATGACGAAACATTCAAAGTTGCATATACATTGAATGATTCCGACAAATTATATTCTGATGAGGAATTTCCAATAAGAGGTGTCAAAACTGAATTGATCAAAAAGGTTTTCAAATTAACAGAAATTAATATTTCTGAAATAAAAGATGTAAATCTTTCTGAAATACCTAAAAAATACACCTCAAGAGTTCAACAAAGAGAAAACAAGAAAAAGAGTTACAGTTCTGGTTCTGGTTATCGAAAGAAACCAAACCATAACAATAATTTCAAAAAGAAAGGTCTTGGTTTTATTCCACCAGAAAATTATAAAAATGAAAAATATGTTCGAGATTTTAAATCAAAAATGATATTTGTTTCAGGTACATCTTCTGAAGAAGAAAAAGAAAATTTGTTCAGAAAGCAGTCGAACAAAGAATTCCTTGTGAAGAAGCAAGAAGAAATGGAGAAGATGGGTGATCAAAAGAAGAAGGAGACTCGAACCTGTTTTAAATGTGGTAGAATTGGCCATCTAGCTGTGAAATGTTCATAAGCAATTCAAACCAAACAGGGAGTTTCTAAACTGAAAGAAAAAATGGTTAAGTTTAAACCACCAATTGAGAGAACTAAATTTTTCAAAAATTTAAAATTTGAAATTGGTGAATGTTCAAAGAGGTTTTACAAGAAAAGTGCAAATCTTGACAACCAAAAATGGGTTGTTAAGAAATCTGATGATGGGTCTAGCAATGATTCTGATTCATCAAAATCAGAGGAGCTAACTTCGGGCGATGAATCTGATTCCACAAAATCAGATGAGCCACAGGTTATGGAAAAAGGTGAAAAATCAGTGCCGATAGTGGATGATGTGAACTTTCCACCACTTCGGGCTGAAAATTTTAAGAAGAAAATTGGTAAGGTTGAAATTTCAAATCAATTTTATTCTGAAAAGAAAGAATTTGATGTTGAAAAAGTTTTTAATGTCAAAGTGCATCATATTTTTGGTAAAATGGTTGATGGGAAGGTAAAAGGGGTGAAGGAGTTTTATGAGAAAAAAATGAAGAAACCAGGTAAAATTGTGACATCTCAGGTTTGTGACTGGGATGGAACATATTATGATGAGTGAACAGTATGACTTGCCGGAGCTCCCAGGTTGGTAAGAGTGGAGCAGGTATTGGCATCTTTCTTGAGAAATTCACGAAAGTGATTTCGTCTTACAAGTGGTAAATCAGGGACATTATGTTGTACTTGATTTTCTACAATTGATATTTGTTGGTTGAACTTAAAAATGTTAAAATTTTTTTCAAGTGATTGATAAAACAATGTGATGAAACCCCAAACCTACAAGTGGTTTATAAAATCAACAAAACTTATTTTTCGGAAAATCCTTTTGATTAAAACAAACTTAAGTGTTTTGAAATCATAATGGGAAAATAGTTTGTTGTAAGGGGGAGTTCTGATTGTTTATGCCAAGTGGATGGAGAAGTGAAGTGATTTGATATCAGCTGTCATTTTATTTGTACAGTTTGTTTTCAGAAAATCCAAAAATATTTGAAAATTTGAAAAAGTAAAAAACATGATAAAATCAAAATGAGTTTTGTTGTAAAAATGAGGAAATGATATATCAGTGGACAATCACAACATGCTAAAGAATTGGAAAGTAAAAAATGTGATAAACGGTCTCATTGATGATATGCCAGTAGGTTTTTGCACATTTAATAGATTGTGACGAGATATAAACCTAAATTTCAAACTTGCTTATTTCGTGGGTAACATCTCTCGAATATATGGGTAACCCCCGAAATCTTGTTTGAAAGGTCCCTCTTTCTGAGATACTAGGTCTTTATACTCAGTGATATCTGGGGTATTATCCCGGGACTTCTGATTTTGCAGAAGCAATGGCCTAGTCCCCGTATAATACTTTCTGCTTGCTTGAAATATAGCATCGCCCTCAGTACAAAAAATGATGAAACATTGAAAAAATGCTAATCATGTGCTGTTGAAACAAAAGATCCTCTAAAGGGGACACACCAAAAGTCGAAGCCGTCATCTCTCTGCTGAACGGAAGTTCTAACCTGAGCTCTCACGGCCCTCGTAATTTAACCCTTTACAGATATCATCTGTGGTATACTCATCTGTAAGACTGAATATTGGGATCTGGATACAGGAGTATATTCTGAGGTGGGACACGCGAATAAGTTTAAGTCTCATAAAACATTAATCTCGTATCTCGAAACAGTTGAACTTTGTGTGAAAATTTAAGTGGATCAGTATACTGACAATCTAAGTGAATCGTTTAGAACTTAAAATGTTTAAAGCTTAACGGTGTTGGTGATTTGTCTCAAAAACTGATAGGATCCTCTTACACAAACTCACAAAAATACTAAACATGATAAAATCAAAATGAGTTTTGTTGTAAAAAAGAGGAAATGATAGTATATCAGTGGACAATCACAACATGCTAAAGAATTGGAAAGTCAAAAATGTGATAAACAGTCTCATTGATGATGTGCCAGTAGGTTTTTGCACATTTAATAGATTGTGACGAGATATAAACCTAAATTTCAAACTTGCTTATTTCGTGGGTAACATCTCTCGAATATATGGGTAACCCCCGAAATCTTGTTTGAAAGGTCCCTCTTTCTGAGATACTAGGTCTTTATACTCAGTGATATCTGGGGTATTATCCCGGGACTTCTGATTTTGCGGAAGCAATGGCCTAGTCCCCGTATAATACTTTCTGCTTGCTTGAAATATAGCATCGCTCTCAGTACAAAAAATGATGAAACATTGAAAAAATGCTAATCATGTGCTGTTGAAACAAAAGATCCTCCAAAGGGGACACACCAAAAGTCGAAGCCGTCATCTCTCTGCTGAACGGAAGTTCTGACCCGAGCTCTCACGGCCCTCGCAATTTAACCCTTTACAGATATCATCTGTGGTATACTCATCTGTAAGACTGAATATTGGGATCTGGATACTGGAGTATATTCTGAGGTGGGACACGCGAATAAGTTTAAGTCTCATAAAACATTAATCTCGTATCTCGAAACAGTTGAACTTTGTGTGAAAATTTAAGTGGATCTGTATACTGACAATCTAAGTGAATCGTTTAGAACTTAAAATGTTTAAAGCTTAACGGTGTTGGTGATTTGTCTAAAAAACTGATATGATCCTCTTACACAGACTCACAAAAATATTATCTGTAAATATTTCTTTATTGCATTGCATGTTAATAAAAAATCCAAAAAGATTTTTAGTGTGTTTTAGCATAAATTTCGAAAAATTCAAAAAGATTTTTGACAACTGATGTTGGAGAGCTGATTTTCAAAATTCCAAGTGCTAAACATGATGACATTCAGTGAGGGGGAGTCAGTTTGAAAGATGAAAAAGTTTTTGAATAGAAAAATGATATTTCTTCAAGAGGTTCATCAGTGATTAATATTGTAAAATCTTTTATTGATTTGTGTTTACAAATGATAAGCAGAGAATAAATTTGTCAAATGTTAAAATTGTGAAATTTATTGTAAGGTAGAGTTTGTGCAGGTAGGCCAGGCTACGATCCCAGCTTGTCAAAAGGGGGAGTCTGAAGATTGATGAGCCAAGTTCAGATCCTGAAGTTCACGTACGCTGATGATGCTGACGAACTTAAGGAATCAAGAGATCTGATGGAATTGAAGATTAGATCAACATTCAAAGGGAGATTATCTGTTGGTACTGATGAAAAGAGAAGACAGAGATTGAGGATACTTTACATTGTTAGATACTTCGAAGAGTTCAAGAGGACTGATAAAGACTGAAGATGTGAAGACTCGACACTGAAGACTCGTCAATATTCGAGGGGGAGTCTGTTGGTGCATGCGTTTGTCGACTTTGTCTTGTATCGAGTCTTGTTTGTATTTAGATAGATCAGGGCACGTTATTCGAGAAAAATGTCAAATATAGGATGAGATGTGATTTCTACCGAAATTACATGATGTAATTCCGCTTGAAATGATCAAGACAGTTTCAAACGAAATTACTGATTCCGTTTGAGAGTAATTTTGTTTGAGGCTGGTTTAAGCGGAATCACTCGCCTATATATATGTGATGCCTGATTTCGTTTGAAAGAGTCTTGAACATTCCGGTTGAGAGCCGAAGTGCTGCCGAAGTGTCTCCTCGCTGTAATTCTTTGTCAAATCAATATAGAGACAGTTTAAAGTGATATTCTTGCTGAATTGAACTCGATACGTCTGTTTCCACCTTTCGTATTAAGAAAAACTTTTCTGATCGACTCATTCGGGTCTGAAAACGATCCTACACATCACTTCGTTCCACCACGTGAGTGCCCTCTTTTGAAACACACTAGAAGCAAACTCGAATTTACGGCTGTTAGGACATTGAACATGGCGAAAGGCACTCTCAAGATGTCACACCCCAACCGATGGCGAAAAGAACGGGGCGCGGCACTAAGCGAAACAGATTGTCCAGAAGTTTCCATAACAACTATATTTACCAAATATTTAAAGCAACACGTCTCATACCATTTCATAAATGATAATACAATTATTACAGAAAAGATCTAGTCAAATTGTTCTGTTCTGACAACTCGGATTTTCATTACAGACAATTGTTTATTGTTGACCTAGGTCTTTCCTAGCCTCGATTTCACAGCAAAGTAAGAAAATAAACATCCTAAGCACCTGTCACATACGTTAAAGTAAAAATCAATACACATAGTGTAAAGGTGAGCATACATGTTTGATAATAGTATATAGAGTTCGAAATCGTTACGCATAACCAGCACGTACACAGTGTAAAATGAGGCATGTTAGTTATCGACATGAACCTATCGATACCAATGACTGCGGGTTGACTGCCCAAGGCAGTTCGCGATACACACTCACCACTGTGAGCCATGTAGGTAATTGTCCTTAACAACCCCTGAGTGAACAGGTGCTGAGTCCAAACTAATAGTACTATCGTTGCTAAGGCAGGTAGATAACATTCCATGTGTAAACATAACAAACAAGCATTCATTAAGTCACGTATAACATGCGGTAATTGGTTAGCGATGAAAGTATTGCATAGTATGTTCAATGTGGTTTGTATAAGTAACGTATGTAACACCCAAAAGTGCGTAAAGCAAAAAGGGATTCGAGTATACTCACAGTGATTGATGGATTGAAGGGAGTGCTAGAGCGTAAGGTTAGCCTGAACAGATTGATAGTATAATGCTAAGCGATGCGTAAAACGATACAGAGTGCAAGTGGGCTGAATTAACAGTTCGATCGGATGGAAGTCCGATCGGATAGCCAATCGTTCGGTTGACAGTCCGTTCGGACCGTCGTCCGGTCAGATGACCGTTCGAGTGGATTGTTACTTCCTTTGGGAAGGATGTGTTTGTGTATGATGGCTTGACTTTTGAAGTTTTCGTTGTAGCATTTTGAAAATATTGAAGTACCTCTATCTTTCAGGTCGATCGATCGAACGACCATTCGATCGGGCGACAGTCCGATAGGTTGGGCACTTCAGCGAGAACAAGTTCTCAGCAGGTTGTCACTCGATCGGACGGTTGTTCGATCGGGTGGCATCCTTGTGCATTGAACATGTTGAAAATTGTTTAAGTGTTGAAGCTTCGAAACATCACATAGTCGGATGGTCGGTCGATCGAGTGGTAACTCGATCAGACGGCAATCCGTTTGGTGTTCCCAAAACTCTTGAGGGTTGATTTGATATTAAATTGTAGGGCCAAGGTGTAAGTCGATCGGATGACACTCCGTCCTGGTCGACCTGTTCGTCTTACACTTGGGTGTTTTGATCGTTCGTCATTTTATCGAGACGTTTTGATAACGTGCTAAGCAACAGAAACCCCACCAATACTTGGTACCCCTGATCGGACAGGAATCACCCAAATCCGACCAGTTAACTGTTCGAGACGGTGTTCCATGTTTAACCTGAAATCTGTAGTCTTGTGGATAGAATCCAGATCTTGAAACAACACAACCACAAGAATGAGTAGTAAGTCGGCACAAGCTCCGATTCTATCACTTTTGAGTGCATTAAGTTTGAAAGAAAGTTGGAAAACCATCTTTCAATCCTTTTCATTGTGAATATGTTTAGATCTATGAAAGATCTTTGTTTGTTTATGTGGAAATCGGTTAGATCTAAGTTGTTCTTGGTGGATTGAGGCCAAAACATGAATTTCTCAAGAACACATGATGACGTCATCCTAGAACACCCTGAATCTTGATGATTTCACGGTTAAAAGTTAAGATTCAAAAGATAGAAAGGTGCAGGAGTGCGTGTAGATTAAGGAAGTACAAGATTTAGGATGAGATCTTACCAGAATCGCGAGAAATCTGAAGAAAAGTACGGAAGATGAGCTGGTCGGAGGGGAGTTGGCAAAAGTGGAAAGTATGATGGTGACAGGGGGTATTTATAGGGTTTCCCAAAGAGGAAAGGGGCTGGCCGATCGGGTGACAGCCCGGTCGAACAGCTAGCCGATCGAGCGGCAGCTCGATCGAACGGCTGGTCGATCAGTTGGTCTCCTGATCGATCAGTCGCTTGGTTCGAGTGTTCGGTGCGACGAGTTTTGCCGTTTTGATTGCGATTGCGAGCGTTGCGATGCGAGAGAATTTCCTAGTCAAATTACTTTTAATCGCAACTACTATATCAACATACAAGCATCCCTATTTCATATTCGTTTAGCGTTTGCGATTCGATTGCGATTGAGTTTCGATTGCGTTTCGATTGATCACCAGAACATAACATAAATAAACACGCACAAGTAACACATAAGTCACACATACACCTATAACAATAACCAAAGTACGTAAATTCGAGTTGCGAGTGCGATTGCGATAAAGCGATTAAACATGCGATAAATAGCGGTTACTATGCGATTATTAATAGATACTCCACATAATACAACTAAAGCGATATCAAAACAGGCTAATTACAAGTCAAAGAAATCAAAACAGGAGTTGATCAAGGAGAGACAGATCGCAATTAGCAATCTTTTCTTCCTTTGACTTCAATCTTGACTTTGACTTTCGAAGCACGAGGTATTACAGCCTCCCCTAGTTGAGGGAATTTCGTCCCGAAATTAGGCCGAAGCCGTAACAAACAATTGTGGGTACTTCGCCTTCATGTCTCTTTCGAGTTCTCAAGTGAACTCTGCGCCTCATTTGCCTTCCCATCGGACTTTCACAATAGGAATGTGCGAGCATCGGAGCTGCTTGGTTTGGCGGTCCATGATTTCGACAGGCTTTTCCACGAAGTGTAGTGTTTCGTTTACTTGGAGGTCATCGAGAGGTACAATCAAATCATGCTCAGCCAGGCACTTTCAGAGGTTTGACACATGGAAAGTCGGGTGGACATTACTAAGTTCCTCCGGTAGTTTGATTCTGTAGGCGACTTTTCCGATCCTTTCCAGAATCTTAAAAGGTCCAACATATCGAGGCGCTAGTTTCCCTTTCTTGCCGAATCTGACCACACCCTTCCAAGGTGATACCTTTAGGAGTACGTAGTTGCCAACGTCAAATTCAAGGGGCTTACGTTGTCTATCGGCGTAACTTTTCTGACGACTCTGAGCTTTCAGCAAGTTGTCTCTTATTTGGAGGACTTTGTCAGTCGTTTCTTGCAATAGCTCGGGATCGGTTAGTTGCGAGTGACCGATCTCGTGCCACACAATAGGCGATCGATATTTTCTTCCGTATAAAGCCTCGAATGGTTTCATTTGAATGCTGGTATGATAGCTGTTGTTGTACGAGAATTCGGCTAACGGAAGGTATACGTCCCAATTACCACCGAAATCTATGACACACGAACGGAGCATGTCTTCAAGAGTACGGATCGTTCTCTCAGTCTGACCGTTTGTTTGAGGGTGGAATGCAGTACTTAGATTAAACGTTGTACCGAGAGCAGCTTGAAACGTTTCCCACAGTCGCGAGGTAAACCGAGCATCACGATCAGAGATGATGTCGCGAGGCGTCCCATGTCGACAAATGATCTCATTGGTGTAGATTCGGGCTAATCGTTCTACCTTGTAGTCTTCCCGTATTGGCAAAAAGTGGGCCGATTTGGTCAAACGGTCAACAACAACCAAGATGCTGTCGTGACCTGATGGCGCACGCGGGAGCTTTGTTATGAAGTCCATAGCTATACTCTCCCACTTCCACATAGGGATCGGGGGTTGTTCGAGTAAGCCAGAGGGTCTTTGGTGTTCAGCCTTGACCTTCGAGCAAGTCAGGCACTTTCCAACGTAGAGGGCGATATCTCTTTTCATTCCCAGCCACCATTACTTGTAGCGAAGGTCCTGGTACATTTTATCGGCACCGGGATGAATGGAATATCAGGATTTGTGGGCTTCGTCCATCAATATCTGTCGCAAATTGGTCCGTTTAGGGATCCAAATTCGGTCTAGGTAGTGGAATATCCCATTCGACTTATTCACAAGCTGGGCTCCGTCGTGGTAGATTCTTTCCTTATCCAGAGTGTGTTCGTTAAAACAAGCATGCTGGGCTTCGCAGATGCGGGTTTCGAGATCGAATTGGGCTTGGGTATCACGAATGCTAAGTAAATAACTCTGTCTGCTGAGAGCGTCGGCAACGACATTTGCTTTGCCAGGATGATAATGAATCTCACAGTCATAATCGTTGAGAAGTTCTACCCATCGGCGTTGACGCATATTTAGTTCCTTCTGGTCAAAGATATGTTGTAGGCTCCTATGATCGGTGAAGATCGTACACTTTGTACCATACAGGTAGTGTTGCCAAATCTTTAACGCAAAAACAACTACGCCTAGCTCGATATCATGGGTTGTATAGTTCTTTTCATGGATTTTGAGCTGACGAGATGCGTAGGCAATGACCTTGTCCCGTTGCATGAGAACGCAACCAAGACCAAGGTTCGAGGCATCACAATAGACAATAAATTCGTCGTTTCCGTCGGGCAATGAGAGAACAGGAGCATTGCAAAGCATGCGTTTGAGGGTTTGGAAAGCGGACTCTTGTTCGGTTCCCCAAACAAAAGGCTTGTCTTTATGCGTGAGAGCGGTAAGAAGCACAAGGTTCGTTGAGAATCCTTCGATAAATCGTCGGTAATAGCCCGCTAGTCTGAGAAAAGAACGGACTTCAGATGGGTTCTTAGGTGTAATCCAACTCTTAACGGCTTCAATCTTCACGGGATCAACGTGAATACCTTGACTATTTTCAATGTGACCGAGGAATTGAACCTCCTCTAGCCAGAATTCGCACTTGGAGAACTTGGCATAGAGTCGATTCCCTTGGAGTAGCTCGAGAACCAAACGTAGATGTTGCGCGTGTTCAGCTTTCGACTTGGAATAGATCAAGACATCGTTGATAAACACGATGACGAAACCGCCGAGATAAGGTTTACACACGTGATTCATCAGATCCATGAAAACCGCGGGTGCGGTGGTTAAACCAAAAGGCATAACAACGAACTCATAGTGGCCGTATCGAGTGCGAAAAACGGTTTTAGGTATATCCTCCTCTTGGATGACTAGCTGGTGATAGCCTGAGTGTAGATCGATCTTGGAGAAACACGTAGAACCTTGTAGCTGATCAATCAAATCATCAATGCAAGGCAGGGGATAGCGATTCTTGATAGTTAACTTATTCAATTCCTGATAGTCGATGCACATCCGGAACGACCCATCCTTCTTTTTGACGAAAAGGACTGGCGCGCCCCAATGAGAGGTGCTCGGGCGAATGAAGCATTTCTCAAGTAATTCCTGAAGCTGACTCGAGAGTTCACACATTTCGGACGGTGCGAGTCGGCAAGGAGCTTTGGCAACAGGGTTGGCTCCAGGAATGAGGTCGATACGAAAGTCGATATCACGACTTGGCGGTAGTCCGGGAAGATCCTCAGGAAAAACGTTAGGAAATTCTCGAACCACTAGGACATCGTTTACACCAGGTGTTCCTTTCTTTTCCTTCTCCGCTACTACAATGTTAGCCAAGAAAGCTCTGTATTCCTTGCGGAGATACTTGCTAGCTTGGACACATGACATGAGCTTGAGACCTTTCGAAGCAGTTTCGCCATAAACACACAATAGATCACCATTCGCGAGCAAGAATCGAATCATCTTATCGAAGCACACAACTTCAGCATGGTTTTCGCGAAGAAAGTCCATGCCTACTATGACGTCAAAACTTCCGAGTTGCATCAAAATAAGGTCGATTGGGAAGATGTGATTGTTGAGCTCAAGAGTACAATCACGAAGAACAGAATTAACGGCGACAGTTCTTCCGGTGGCGACTTCAACATCGAACGTCGAGGAGAGATGGGAGTGCTTACGACTAAGGAGCTTCTCGAATTCAAATGACACAAAGCAGTTATCGGCTCCAGTATCAAACAAACACGAAGCATAAATACCATTCACAAGGAACGTACCATTGACCATGTTGTTGTCAGCCTGGGCTTGGCGCACATTGATGTTGAAAGTTCTAGTGCGGGCGGCTTGTTGGTGCTGCTGAGGCTGGTGCTGCTGAGGCTCTTGTTTCACAACCCTGTTCGGGAACATGTTCGCAAAGTGGTTGGGATCACCACATGCAAAGCAGACTCGGGCGTTGACCGCGGGTGCCTGAGCTGCTTGTTGGCCTTATGGGGCGGGGAGCAGAGCTTGATGAGCAGTGGCTTGAGCTGGTACTTGTCGGGGACCAGTACGGCAATTTGCAGTAAAGTGGCCGTACATATTGCAGTGAGCGCAAAAACGGCAAGCTAGACCCACTGGGTGATGTTGGACAGGCAGGGTGAGGGCCTGTGTATGCACGCTTTGCAGGCGGTGCATAGGTAACTGGTGCTCGGCGGTGGTGCGATTGCTGCTGAGCCGGGATGGCTTGGAGTGACAGCACAGTTCTTGTTGCTGGAGCTGCTGTTGTTCTTCTTCTTCTTTCGGCGAGAGGCTTTTGACGTTTGAGCGGTGACGGTTTCGGTGGTTGGTGCGGTGGTGACTTGATGCAGGTTCTTTGGAGTTTTATCCCAAAAACCAGCTTTTACTCGCTTGTCGTTGATTTTCGCGGCAAGCAAGTAAGTTTCTTCGATTGTTGCTGGCTTTGCGGCATGCACAAAATCTGCAACACAGTCGGGTAGAGCTCGAATGTACTTCTTGATCGTCATGTCGGGCGTCTTCACTTGATTGGGACAGATGATGCTGAGCTACTTAAAGCGAGCAGTCAGGGCAGCGTTGTCACCTTCCTTCTGCTTAATGTGCCAGAACTCATCCTCCAGCTTCTGGCTCTAATGGGGAGGGAAGAACTCTTCGAGCATAACAATCTTTAACTCGTCCCATGACAGACCATAAGCTGCATCATTTCCGCGCTTGTTCCTTTCGGCCGTCCACCAGTCTAGAGCGCGGGACTGGAAGACGCCGGTCGCGTTCAGTGTGCGGAGATTATCAGGACATCTGCTCTGTCGCAGGGTGACTTTGATCGAGTCAAACCATTGAAACAAAGCCGTAAGGCCTTCTTCGCCGGTGAACTCTTTCGGTCCACATGCCTTGAACTGTTTGAAGCTGAAAGCAGCTTTGGGAGTCTCGGTCCTGGATTCTTCAGACGATTTGCTCATGTTTTCGTACAGTTCACTGACGACTTGGGGTACAACCTTTGCCATTTGCTTAGTAATCTTGGCAGGGAGGCATTTGTCTGCTTGCTTTCGGCGAGCATCTCGGGTAGCGCGAGATCCAGATGACGACATTGTCTGCAATAGACAACGCCACAGGACTCAACACAATATAATCGAATCTCACCTCACACACCTAATACTACTAAAACTCAGGAACACGTACCGTCACGTAACCACATAGGCACATAATCACAAATTCACATAAGCACAGAAGCACAAAAGCACATAAGCACGTAAGGCACAAAACACAGAAGCATATAAGCACGTAACTTGTCTAGATGCACACAGAGGCGGTCAGAATACAGAAACCTATCATTCAAAATTTGTGATCGTTTGAGAAGAGCGTTCGCGCATAGCATAGCGAGTAGTATAGCATAATCAATTAACTTAGCAAACATTAGGGCGTAAGGTCGTTTCTCATAGTAGTAGCGATTTGTCAGCGTTTGTGCGGTGTGTTGTGTGTTTAGCGGAAGCAAAAGGCGTTAGATCTAAACCAACAATACCTCAAAACGCTAACAAATAAGCATAAAGACACATAAAATCCACATAAAAATGACGGAATATCAGAGTCAGCAGTTGCGGGCTCAGAATCGAAACACAAAAATCGAGAAATAGATCGTCTGCGGCTATTAGACTTTGACTACCCAAAGTGATTCGACTATTCACAGGGACCTATTGTACAAACTTTGACTTTCAGGACTGTGCTTTTGCCTCGAGTCTTGGGCGTTCGGCACACATCCTTTTAGTCATATCGTGACTTCAAGTCGTTGGAGTCCGTCGAGACTTTGGTGAGAGTTTTGTAAAAACCAATTAAAAGTCGGAACAAGTCGTCAAGGTTCGGGTTTCACCCCTGACTCAACAACTTCGTTCCTGTTTTGATGAAATAAAAGAGGATTATGCGTTAAAGTATGGATTTCACTCTTATTTCAACGCAATTTCTCGTGTTTATAGATAAAAATGTGGGTTGAACAAGCAATTTAGTCGAGTGTTTGCGGTTTTTACACCTCATCTTAACTTAATCGCTCATTCATATTTGAAAATTCGAGTGCAGTGATAGTGTAGTATAGGCGAGAATAGCGAGAAATAGAAGTAAGCTCACACATAGTCCGTACTGGACATGCATGAATCGGTCTGTTGGTTCCTAACTATAGACTAGGTCTCTAAGACATCGGCCCGGACTAGGTCGTGTCTTGCCTAATTCCCTATAGTTATAGCTCTGATACCAATCTGTCACACCCCAACCGATGGCGGAAACATCGGGGCGCGACACTGATCGAAACAGATTGTCCAGAAGTTTCCATAACAACTATATTTACCAAATATTTAAAGCAAGACGTCCCATACCATGTCATAAATGATAATACAATTATTACAGAAAAGATCTAGTCAAATTGTTCTGTTCCGACAACTCAGATTTTCATTACAGACAATTGTTTATTGTTGACCTAGGTCTATCCTAGCCTCGATTTCACAGCAAAGTAAGCAAATAAGCATCCTAAGCACCTGTCACATACGTTAAAGTAAAAGTCAATACACATAGTGTAAAGGTGAGCATACAAGTTTGATAATAGCATATAGAGTTCGAAATCGTTACGCATAACCAACACGTACACAATGTAAAATGAGGCATGTTAGTTATCGACATGAACCTATCGATACCAATGACTGCGGGTTGACTGCCCATGGCAGTTCGCGATACGCACTCACCACTGTGAGCCATGTAGGTAATTGTCCTTAACAACCCCTGAGTGAACAGGTGCTGAGTCCAAACTAATAGTACTATCGTTGCTAAGGCGGGTAGACAACATTCCATGTGTAAACATAACAAACAAGCATTCATTAAGTCACGTATAACATGCAGTAATTGGTTAGCGATGAAAGTATTGCATAGTGTGTTCGATCTGGTTTGTATAAGTAACGTATGTAACACCCAAAAGTGCGTAAAGCAAAAAGGGATTCGAGTATACTCACATCGATTGATGGATTGAAGGGAGCGCTAGAGAGTAGGGTTAGCCTGAACAGATTGATAGTAAAACGATAAGCGACGCATAAAACGATACAGAGTGCAAGTGGGTTGAATCAGCAGTTCGATCGGATGGAAGTCCGATTGGACAACCGATCGTTCAGTTGACAGTCCGTTTGGACGGTCTTCCGGTCGGATGACCATTCGAGTGGATTGTTACTTCCTTTGGGAAGGATGTGTTTGTGTATGATGGCTTGACTTTTGAAGTTTTCGTTGTAGCATTTTGAAAATATTAAAGTACCTCTATCTTTCAGGTCGATCGATCGAACGACCGTTCGATTGAGCGACGGTCTGATAGGTTGGGCACTTCAGTGAGAACAAGTTCTCAGCAGGTTGTCACTCGATCGGACGGTTGTTCGATCGGGTAGCATCCTTGTGCATTGAACATGTTGAAAATTGTTTAAGTGTTGAAGCTTCGAAACATCACATAGTCGGATGGTCGGTCGATCGAGTGGTAACTCGATCGGACGGCAATCCGTTCGGTGTTCCCAAAACTCTTGAGGGTTGATTTGAAATTAAATTATAGGGCCAAGGTGTAAGTCGATCGGATGACCGATCGTTCGGATGGCTGTCCTATCGGACAGCAGACCGTTCGGACGACACTCCGTCCTTGTCTACCTGTTCGTTTTACACTTGGGTGTTTTGATCGTTTGTCGTTTTGTCGAGACGCTTTGATAACGTGCTAAGCAACAGAAACCCCATCAATACTTGGTACCCCTGATCGGACAGGAATCACCCAAAACCGACCAGTTAACTGTTCGAGACGGTGTTCCATGTTTAACCCGAAATCTGTAGTGTCGTGGATAGAATCCAGATCTTGAACCAACAAAACCACAAGAATGAGTAGTAAGTCGGCACAAGCTCCGATTCTATCAGTTTTGAGTGCATTGAGTTTGAAAGAAAGTTGGAAAACCATCTTTCAATCCTTTTCATTGTGAATATGTTTAGATCTATGAAATATCTTTGTTTGTTTATGTGGAAATCGGTTAGATCTAAGTTGTTCTTGGTGGATTGAGGCCAAAACATGAAGTTCTCAAGAACACATGATGACGTCATCCTAGAACACCCTGAATCTTGATGATTTCACGGTTAAAAGTTAAGATTCAAAAGATAGAAAGGTGCTGGAGTGCGTGTAGATTAAGTAAGTACAAGATTTAGAATGAGATCTTACCGGAATCGCGAGAAATCTGAAGAAAAGTGGGGAAGATGAGCTGGTCGGAGTGGAGTTGCCAAAAGTTGAAAGTATGATGGTGACAGGGGGTATTTATAGGGTTTCCCAAAGAGGAAAGGGGCTGGCCGATCGGTTGACAGCCCGGTCGAACAGTTGGCCGATCGAGTGGCAGCTCGATCGAACGGCTGGTCGATCGGTTGGTCTCCTGATTATTCAGTCGCTTGGTTCGAGAGTTCGGTGTGACGAGTTTTGTCGTTTCGATTGCGATTGAGAGCGTTGCGATGCGAGAGAATTTCCTAGTCAAATTACTTTTAATCCTGTGACAACCCGAACTTTCAAGATTAGTGTCGTTAGCCTGGTGATCATAATATACTTATAATCATTCCATTTCGCGTCCTTGCTATATTAAACGGTGGTTAAACGTTTGGTATGATAAGAATCATCGAGTGTAATCGTGTTTGAGTGGGTGTCAAATAGTTATAGAGGCCACGTATGATATTGGGCCACACACACCTAGAACCTTCACTTTACTCTCTTTGCACATCGACCCACACTCGTTTGTGGGTAGGCCCGAACCAATTCCAAACCAATTAAGCCCAAATCGCCATAATTACCCATTGGTTATTACTGTTGGATTGCGGCAACCTTTATGGGCTTGAGCCCATTGTTTGTTTTCGGTCAAAAGGATTAAAGCCCAAAACTCTTATCATATTTGTATACGTATTAGGCTCTAGCTTGGAACAAAACTGAAAACAAACCCTATCATCCCCCATATCTACGTACGGCAGTGGGACCCCCCTTGTATTGTGACAGTAGTAGGACAATCCTCATATTCGAAGCATCACCTTCTTTCATCGAGTTCTTGGTTAGTAACCCCGTATTCGTGTTAAATCTGATTTGGTTGATCTTGTTTACATGTGAACGTGATTTACAAAAGTGTGTACGAATGTTCGATGATGATTGTGTTCGATTTGTGTTACGTATGAATTGAATAGATTGGTCAGTTTATGTTAATAATTACATATGATTGCTTCGTTGATGATTCTCGTAATTAATCGGCAATTGACAATAAAGCAACGTTAGAATCCGATTCTTTTGTCATCCAAACATAGTGTGACGATACATGGTTGGTGTTGTCGGTTATGTGCATGCTTGATGATAGGTGTGTAATAAATTGTTTGATAATAGGGTTGTTGATCACGAAGAATGATTACTGACATGTGATACTAGAACATAACTTTGGAGTGTAGTCCATAAATGAATCGATGTTGATATATAAAGAATTGGTTGATCACTTGCCATATATGAGTGTAAATGAATGATTATGAATCGGCTGGGTTTGGTAAGGGCCCTCATAGAATTAGATAGATGAGCATAATGAATTGTTGATCACCACTAATAAATCGGTCCAATGAATATCATTTGGATGCTTTAACAATGTTGGCCACTATTGTTGTTTTGTTAATAATTAATATGGATATGATCTTGGTGGTTGATTATGATAGGAGTCCAAATACACAACTCATAGGTGGGCCGGTTACATGGGGGGCTTACTTGTTATTAATTCACACAAACTGGGCCTCGCACAAGATCATAATCAGGCCTATTCTACTGAGCCACTAGTTGAAACATAATTACGTAAGTGTTGTGGGCCGGGACATATTTGGGCTGGGGATTTAGCCGGCCACCCACATCTTAGTTGGGCCTGGAACCAACTGGGTTGCACAATAACATGAAGAACTGATGTGGGCTATTAGGTGACTGTTGTGTTGAATGTCGTGATACAATAAAGCATATGGTCTAAATGGTTACGGCGTATTAGATGGTGAAGTTATGAATTTCAATCGGATGAATGCATGAATTGTTTATGTGAAATGCTAAACTGTTAAGTGATATTATGATGTATGCACATGAGATGAAAGTAGATAGGAGATTCAAGTGGTTTCTATGTGTTATGTGGTGACGACTAAAACATACAATTTAATAGAATGTGTGGTATAGGTGGATAGGAAACTGATTGTTTCAGTGGACACTATAATTAGTATGATGCGTGAATTCTTTTTATGATTTGTATGACGTTATGTGCATTACTGTACAATACTTGTGTTGCGAATGTGAATTACATGACTTACGTGCATATAAGCTAATTATCTTTGGTAACTACGGTAGGACTTGGTTGACCAACTTGGAACTGGTAATTTAACATACCGAGCACAACAAAGGTGAGTTCACTACTTTTGAGCATGCGTCCCGGTGGTTGGGACAGTCAGGGGGTATCCCGGGGAGGGATAAGTCTTTTGGGTAAAAACTGGTTTATGTTGAATAATATTCTCATCCTATCATTCTTACGTCCCATCTTTTGTTACCGGGGAGGTAACGTGTCATACCCCCAAAATCCACATGCGGAGTATCACCGCTCGGAGGCGTGGCTGACCAGGATCAAGCCACCAATCATATTGAAAAAGCATGTAAGTAACCTAAAATCCAACACAATATAATTGGTGTCCAAAACAAAAACATAGTTTAAGTTGCAGGCGGAAGCATAATGTCAAAAACCAAAGTATAAGTTAATAATGTTAAGTTCATCATGAACACTCAATGTCCATGCTCCACAACGACTCTTCCCCATGCAAGCTCCTGATAACCTAATGACCTGCAAAGCATGTAGTAACGAGTCAACAACAAAGTTGAGCGAGTTCACAGTTGGGTGTTTGTTTTAAGTTGTTCCAAAAACAGTTTCCTTTAACTGGCATCTTGCCGTGGGGGTTACCCCATAGTTGAAAACGTGTTTAGTTTAATCCTGTTTACTCTGGCAATCCAGCCGTGGGGGCTACCCCATGTTTATACCACTAGACTCGTTACCATATCGACCGCTGACTGTAGTCATGTTTATGTGCCCTGAACTGTCAATGTCTATCATCATTGACGTGCCCAGATCCATTAGTTCACGCCCGTCCTCTGCGGCACGGTGTGAGGCTTGTCAGACCTAAATAGCGCTATCTAACAAATGACCCGCTCGCCATTGGCCCGGCGATTAAGTCGATATAAAAAGGAGGGACTTCGTGATAGAGTTTTGGTCTAGTGAAAGTTAATTGTCCATGAGGACGAGGAATTATATTCCTGAACCCGTACTGTCCTACCCAATAAGGACGAGGAATCCATATTCCTTAACCTATTCCCAACCCCTGGGAATCCCATGTTTTGTAGAAGGTGTGAACTCACCTTGGTTTGCTCGGTAAGATTATCTACTTAATTACCAGTTGGTCAACCGCGTCCTATCATGGTTACCGGTAACGGTCAGTTTCATGTGCACATAGATTGCATATCACATACACAATTAATTCTCGTATTCCTTATACACAAAATACACAACTACTGTACATATAGCACACACATGCATTTCAAACCATAACAGTAAATCAAGTAATCTCTAGCATATACTAGATTCATAAGTCAATCCGTCACATTACTTCATATGCACCAATCATGCAACAGTTAATCCGTTGATACCCGAAAGCGTGCAACATACAAATCAATGATACACAATTAGTCAACACATTTCATGAACACCTAAACAAACCATTCTGATGTGCGCCCTATAGATCGGCCTTATGTAAGACAAGGGTTGGCCCAAAGCGGCCCAATTAATATATCTACATGATTAAGCCCAACTTAGCATATAAAACCCAATGTAACTTCAACCAAACCGTGTAGTCCAGCGTGTGAGTGTGTGACCCAGATTACAACATTTACATCCAACTTATTCTAGCAGTCCGGTTACATGTAATGGCCCAATTAAGTGTGTGTTGTGATTTGCTATTATTTGCCATAACATAAGCATCTCAATTCCAATAACCATTTAATTTCTTACAAGATTGCAAACCATACCCCCATCTTGTTATTCAGATTCAACGAAGAAATGGAAGTTTCTTAAAAACATAACAGCCCATTAATGCTCATTTATCAATATGCAAACATAGAATATTCTAATCATCCTAACCACCAACTCAATTATCATAGCCATTTATGTTGGATTATTATACAAAAGTTGCCACCACATAACCCACATGTAGGCCAAATCCCACGATCATCATCTGACAATATTATTATGTAGTCCACTTTATTTGATTTGATCAAGACTCAACACATGGCTGCCACTTTTATTCAAGGTTATCATATCAGACCACTTTCCTTCAAGGGTATTGGACCACTAAGATAATTGATCATTGATCTCACACAATCATTTATAAGTTTTGTAATCACAGTTGATGATCATAACCAACATTCATTGGAGATAATTATCAGTTTTAATTACATGCCAAATAGTTCAAAAGTTAACGTAATATCACATGTCAATCAATTACATAATCACGACAATCAGCAGGAAACCAACAAGAATTACAACAAGATCCATATGTCACGATTTTCATATACATTCGATGTAAACCCTTTCATACACAACACCAATTTAAACCAAACACATCACATAATTAATCTAAAACATATGCTAACCTGATTAAGATATACAAGAACACACGAATCGAGGGAAGTGGGGTTTCGATCCAAGAAGTCTGCCGTCCAAGATAGAGGGGTGAGGAAAAATAGTAGGGTTTGGTTTATTATATTGTGTTGATGTGAGGCATAGCAAGGTTACGTACAAATAATTATAGTGCCAAAAGTCTAATAAAGTGGGCCGATCCTAATACTCATTTTGTTACCACAAGTGGGCTCGGTTCTTGTTAGTTTGGGCCGAAGTTATGTGTATCACAAGGGTCACTAATGTGGCCCAATGACTTGCGGCCCAAAAGTGCAAATATGATAGTTTACCAAAATAACACGCATGCTTAACAGATTTATAAAAGAAACGCGGAGTAAAGATTATTAGATTAAATGTTACAAACCTTGAAAGTTCGGGTTGTCACATTATCCCCAACATGAATAAAATTTCGTCCCGAAATTTAGCATGCGGTTACTGAGGAAGCTAGTTGTGTTGCATTGTTTCCTGGTTTTCCTGGGGTGTCACATCCTCCCCCCGTTGATCTGGAATTTCATCCCGAAATTCCGTAGCTTCAGCCTCAGTAGTGGTTGTACTGTTTGCGAATAGTTGGGGACACTTTTGTTTCATTTGATCTTCGCGTTCCCAAGTGAACTCTGGGCCGCGACGTGAGTTCCAACGAACTCGAACGAGAGGTATTCTAGTGCGCTTGAGAACCTTAACATCCCGGTCCGTGATTTCAACTGGTTCCTCGACGAATTACAACTGCTCGTCGATAGTGAGCTCCTTCAAAGGAACTATGAGGGTCTCATCTGACAGACACTTCTTCAGATTCGACACGTGGAAAACGTTGTGAACTGCACTGAGTTCTGCTGGTAGGTTCAGTTTATAGGCCACATTGCCTATTTTCTTGATGATTTCAAAAGGTCCGACGTATCGTGGGTTAAGCTTGCCTCGTTTACCAAAACGAACCACACCCTTCCAGGGTGAAACTTTGAGTAGCACTCGCTCCCCAACCTGGAGCTCGAGTGGTTTCCTGCCCTTATCGGCGTAGCTTTTCTGACAGTCACGAGCTGCCGCCATTCATTGTCGTATTTGAGCAATCCGTTCTGTTGTGTCTACCACAAGTTCTAGGCCAGTGATCTGACTATCCCCCACCTCTGCCCAACAAAGAGGTGACCGGCATTTACGCCCGTAAAATGCCTCAAACGGAGCAACTTTAATGCTGGTGTGGTAGCTGTTATTGTACGAAAATTCCACAAGTGGCAGATGCTTTTCCCAGCCATTGCCAAAGTCAATTACACATGCCCTAAGCATGTCTTCAAGGGTCTGGATGGTGCGTTCAGACTGCCCATCCGTTTGCGGGTGATAAGCTGTGCTCATATCTAAATGTGAGCCAAAGGACTTGTGCATTGCTTGCCACAGTTCTGAAGTAAAACGTGCATCACGATCTGAGATAATAGAGGTGGGCACCCCGTGCCTCGAGACAACTTCCTTAAGGTATACGTCTGCTAGAGTGGAGAACTTATCCATTTCCTTGATAGCCTAGAAGTGTGCAGACTTTGTGAGTCGATCCACGATCACCCAAATAGTATCGTTACCACGTTGAGATCTAGGCAGGCCAGTAACAAAATCCATGGAAATTTGCTCCCATTTCCATTATGGTATCTCTGGTTGTTGGAGTAGGCCTGAAGGTTTCTGATATTCGACTTTGACTCTCGCACAAGTCAAACACTTGCTGACGTAAGTTGCTATGTGGGCCTTCATGCTAGGCCACCAGTAGGTAGTTCTGAGGTTGTGGTACATCTTATCCGAACTAGGATGTACTGAGTAGGGAGACTCGTGTGCCTCATCCATCACAAGCTCTCGTAGGTTGCCATAGAGTGGGACCCAAATGCGTCCTGTTACGTAGTAAGCACCGTCTTCCTTTTGTTCTAATCGTTGCCTTGAGCCGCGTAGAGCTTCAGCTCTGATGTTTTCTGGTTTCAATACCTCTGCCTGAGCGTGTCATATCTGTGCAGGAAGACTAGATTGAATAGTGAGTTATAAGGCTCATACGCGTTTAGGCGTAGTGTCCTTTCGACTGAGGGCGTCCGCCACAACATTGGCTTTCCCTGGGTGGTACCTGATCGAGCATTCGTAGTCATTCAGTAGCTCGACCCATCGTCGTTGTCGCATATTCAGCTCCTTCTGTTTGAAGATATGCTCGAGACTCCTGTGATCGGTGTAGATGGCGCACTTGGTACCGTACAGATAGTGTCTCCATATCTTAAGTGCAAAAACAACAGCTCCCAGCTCTAAATCGTGTGTAGTGTAGTTCCTTTCATGAACCTTAAGTTGGCGTGAGGCGTAGGCTATAACTTTATCCCATTGCATCAATACACAACCAAGACCCTGAATTGATGCGTCGCAGTAAACCACAAAGTCGTCTGTGCCCTCTGGCAATGAACGGATAGGTGCACTGCAAAGTCTATCCTTTAAGTGCTGAAATGCTAATTCCTGTGCATTTCCCCATCGATAAACAACGCCTTTCTGCGTTAGTGAGGTGAGAGGCTGTGCAATCTTGGAAAAATCCTTAATGAACCTCCTGTAGTAACCTGCCAAGCCCAAGAATTGGCGAATTTCCATTGGCGTGCGAGGTGCAGGCCAGTTCTTAATCGAGTCTACCTTGGATGGATCAACGTGAATCCCATCCTTGTTTACCACATGGCCTAAGAAATGGACTTCACGAAGCCAGAAGTCGCATTTTGAGAACTTGGCGTACAGCTGTTCTGCTCGAAGGAGTTCCAAAATGAGTCGTAGATGCTGCTCGTATTCCTCCTGACTCTTCGAATAATCAGGATGTCGTCGATGAAAACTATGACAAACTTGTCTAGGTAAGGCTTGCACACTCGATTCATCAAGTCCATGAAGACCGCAGGTGCGTTTTTCAGCCCAAAAGGCATGACCAAAAACTCATAGTATCCATAACGAGTTCTAAAGGCTGTTTTGGAGACATCCTCTTCTCGGACTCTCAGCTGGTGAAATCCTGATCTCAAATCAATCTTGGAGTAAAAGCTCGACCCTTGCAGCTGGTCGAATAGGTCGTCGATGCGTGGAAGAGGATAACGATTCTTCACGGTCACCTTGTTGAGTTCACGGTAGTCGATGCACATTCTGAAGGTACCGTCTTTCTTCTTTACGAATAGCACTGGAGCTCCCCAGGGCGAAGAGCTAGGACGAATAAATCCCTTATCCAAGAGTTCTTGTAGTTGCGTAGAGAGTTCTTCCAACTCTGATGGAGCTAAGCGATAAGGTGCACAAGCTATAGGTGCTGCTCCAGGAGCTAGCTCGATTTGAAACTCGACTTGACGATGAGGCGGAAGGCCAGGTAATTCCTCAGGGAATACCTCAGGATAGTCGCGTACAATCGGAAAATCTTCTATCTTCTTCTCTTTCTTCGAGGTGTCCGTAACGAGAGCCATAATAGCAGTGTGGCCCTTTCTCAAACACTTCTGGGCCTTAAGGAAAGAGATGATGCTCACAACAGCACCACTTTTGTCGCCACGAATCATGAGAGGTTCATCGCCTGGGCGAGGAAATACGGACAATCTTCTCGTTGCAAAGGATCTCTGCTTGGTGTTGGGATAACCAATCCATGCCAATAACGATGTCGAAACCATCACAACGTTGGGGTCATTCTTAACATCACCCTGACCAATCACAACCACTCGACCCCTGGCACCATTGCCGTCGTTATTACCCCCGTTGTTGCCTCCATTATTGTTCCCGTTTCCTTGATTGTGGTTCTGATTCTGGTTCTGGTTCAACTGTGGGCAGTGTCTCTTGAAGTGACCTTCAGCACCACAATGATAACATCCCTTGTTACCCTGCTGTTGCTGCTGATTCTGTGGAGCTTGTGGCTGCTGTTGTCGGTTCTGGTTTGTAGGACGTGAGCTTCTACAATCTTTGGATCCATGACAAAGCTTGTTGCTGTCACACCCCCAAAATCCACCTGCGGAATACCACCGCTTGGAGGCGTGACTGACCAGGATCCAGCCACCAATCATGTTGAACAAGCGTATAAGTAGTTATAAAATCCACCCAATACAATTGGTGTCCAAATAAAACATAGTTTAAGTTGCAAGCGGAAGCATAACGTTCAAAACCAAAACATAAGTTTATTTGTTTCAAAGTTTAACATGGCACACAGCTGTCCATGTCCCACAACGACTCTCTTCCATGCAAGCTCCAGCTAAGTACCTAATGTCCTGCAAAGCATGTAGTAACGAGTCAATAACAAGTTGAGTGAGTTCACAGTTGGGTGTTCATTTTAAGTTGTTTCGAAAACGGTTTCCTTTATCTGGCATCCTGCCGTGGGGGTTACCCCATAGTTGAAAACGTGACTTATTTATTCCCGGTTACTCTGGCAATCCAGCCGAGGGGGCTACCCCATGTTAGTTATCTGGCATTTCGGACGTGGGGGCTAACCCATGTATACACTAGACTCGTTACCATATCGACTACTGACATTAGTCATGTTTATGTGCCCTTAGCGTCGGTGTCTATCATCACCGACGTGCCATAGTCCATTAGTTCACGCCCGTCCTCTGCGGCACGGTGTGAGTTTTGTCAAACCTAAATAGCGCTATCTAACTAATGACCCACTCGCCATTGGCCCGGCGATTAAGTCGATATAAAAAGGAGTGACTTCGTGATAGAGTTTTGGTCTAGTACGAGTTATCTGTCCATGAGGACGAGGAATTACATTCCTGAACCAATGCTGTCCTACCCAAGGAGGACGAGGAATCCACGTTCCTTAACCCCATTCCCAACCCAGGGAATCCCATGCTTTGTAGAGCGTGTGAACTCACCTTGGTTTGCTCGGCAGATACACAGAAAGGTCAATCAAGTTGTAAGTGGTCAACTACGTCCTAACATAGATATCATTCACGTCAGGTTCATATTCAAGTAGTGCACGTATGTTCTACACGTATTGTACACAAGTAGCGATCATGGCATACATGTCTAGCATGGCAGTTCAACAACAGTTCGTATCAAGTTCCACAGTAACATTCACGTAATAACCAAAGTCTGAGTGTGCGGCCCAGCCACTTAGGCCCATAACCATGCAGGTCCAACAAAACATACGAAATCAAGTGGTCTCGAATCGAGACTATAGATCTCGAGTCGAGATTGTGCGGTCTCGAGTTATACCTACGAGCTCTCGATTCGCAACTGTAGAGGTCTGCATGTACTGGTCTCGAGTCGCAACCGGACCTGCAACCATGGTCTCGAGTCATGCTGTTTTCATGCTGATGTGGTGTGGTCTCGAGTCGAGACCAGGGGTTCTCGACTCGCAACCTATGTTGTAACCGTGGTCTCGGGTTGTCCTGGGTTGGTCTCGAGTCGAGACGGGGTGTCTCGACCTGTTTGTCTGATTTGGGAATCCTTCTAGAACCCCAGTGTACTAGCAAGTAGAATTCTCATTTCATGATATTATGTACTATCCAATGATAATGCACAAACATGTTTTGTTGTCTACTACTCAAATAAAATGGATCAAAACACATAATTCAAATCTTCATATCATGTTCATATTGCATTCAAATAGTTCATGTCTTTTAGGGTTTTCATCATATTTAAAACACATAAAATAAACAAATTATCCAAACATGCCGTTCATAGCTTAGTGCATCATCATCCGATTTTTCAACAACATGCTTACCTACACTTATTCATTTCTACACAACTTAATTGTCAAGTTAACATGATCATCACTAATTCATCCCAATCTTCCTAACCACCTAAGGGTGTGCGTGTCATACAAGGACATGTGCATCATTCAATAAATAAACATCATTTAACAACAAATAACCATCTTCTATCACACAACACCTTCATCATAGATTAAACAACAATCTTAATATTGACAAGCAAACAAATATTATCATACAACCTCATCACACATCATCAATCCGAAATAGAAGCACATAGCTTGAATCACTAACCGGTTGTGAAAAAGGCACCGAGATAGTAAAGAAGATAAATAAGATGGAGTGTCCGAGTGTTGATGATGAGCTTGACCGAGTCTCCTTGTTGATGCCGATTTGATCCGAGAGAGAGGAGAGGGGAGGTGATGTTTATCTTTAAGGTTTAAGGTTTTCTAGAGAGAGAGTGTAGGGGAGTGTGTGTGTGAGAATGAGTGTAGGTTTTGGGTTTTATACAAGGTGGTGCACTCTAAGTGGGCTTTCGGGTGGACTAAGGAGGTGCATGGCCTAACCGGCCCAACTGCCACACTGTTCACTCGAGACCGCATGGTCTCGAGTCGAGTCTTTGTGTCTCGGTTCCGGTTCACTACATACGCACTAGTATAAACTATACCTTATACGTACACATTGATAACACATAGCACATCAAGGTAATCACGGACTTTTATTTACTAATATATAAACACATAACGTTCATCCATGTTATACATCGAAATACAAGAAAGGGTTTTAAATTACGAGTTGTCACATTATCCCCAAGTTGAAAGAAATTTCGTCCCGAAATTTGGTAAGCACTCACTGAGGAAGCTAGTTAAGTTGTATGGTTTTCCCGGTTTTCCTGTGGTGTCACATCCACCCCCCGTTGATCTGGAATTTCGTCCCGAAATTCCGTAGCTTCAGCCTCAGTAGTGGTTGTACCGTTTGCGAATAGTTGGGGATACTTTTGTTTCATCCGATCTTCGCGTTCCCAAGTGAACTCTGGGCCGCGACGGGAGTTCCAACGAACTCGAACGAGAGGTATTCTAGTGTTCCTGAGGACCTTAACATCCCGGTTCGTGATTTCAACTGGTTCCTCGACGAATCGTAACTGTTCGTCGATAGTGAGTTCCTTCAGAGGAACTATGTGGGTCTCATCTGACAGACACTTCTTCAGATTCGACACATGGAAAACGTTGTGAACTGCACTGAGTTCTGCTGGTAAGTTCAGTCTGTAAGCCACCCTGCCTATTTTCTCGATGATTTCAAAAGGTCCGACGTACCGTGGGTTGAGTTTGCCTCGTTTACCAAAACGAACCACACCCTTCCAGGGTGAAACTTTGAGTAGTACCCTCTCCCCAACCTGGAGCTCAAGTGGTTTCCTGCCCTTATCGGCGTAGACTTTCTGACGGTCACGAGCTGCCGCCATGCGTTGTTATATTTGAGCAATTCGTTCGGTTGTGTCTACCACATGTTCTGGACCAGTGATCTGACTATCCCCCACCTCTGCCCAACAAAGAGGTGACCGGCATTTACGTCCGTACAATGCCTCAAACGGAGCAACTTTAATGCTGGTGTGGTAGCTGTTATTGTACGAGAATTCCACAAGTGGCAGATGCTTTTCCCAGCTGTTTCCAAAGTCGATTACGCATGTACGAAGCATGTCTTCTAAGGTTTGAATAGTGCGCTCGGACTATCCGTCCGTCTGAGGGTGATACGCTGTGCTCATGTCTAATCGTGAGCCAAATGATTTATGCATTGCCTGCCACAGTTCTGAAGTGAAGCGCGCATCTCGATCCGAGATAATAGAGGTGGGCACCCCGTGCCTCGAAACAACTTCCTTGAGGTATACATCTGCTAGAGTGGAGAACTTATCCGTTTCCTTGATAGCCAAGAAGTGTGCGGACTTTGTGAGTCGATCCACGATCACCCAAATAGTATCGTTTCCGCGCTGAGATCTAGGCAAGCCAGTAACGAAATCCATGGAAATTTGCTCCCATTTCCATTGCGGTATCTCTGGTTGTTGGAGTAGGCCTGAGGGTTTCTGGTATTCAGACTTGACTCTCGCACAAGTCAAACACTTGCTGACGTAAGTTGCTATGTGGGCCTTCATGCTAGGCCACCAATACGTAGTTTTGATATCGTGGTACATCTTATCCGAACCAGGATGTACCGAGTAGCGAGACTTGTGTGCTTCATCCATCACAAGCTCTCGTAAGTTGCCATAGAGTGGAACCCAAATGCGTCCCGTTACGTAGTAAGCACCGTCTTCCTTCTGTTCCATGCGTTGCCTTGAGCCGCGTTGGGCTTCAGCCCTGACGTTTTCTGGTTTCAATGCTTCTACCTGAGCGTCTCGTATTTGGGGGAGGAAGGCTAGAATGTATAGTGAGCTGCAAAGCTCGTACGCGCTTGGGCGCAGTGTCCTTCCGACTAAGGGCATCAGCCACGACATTGGCCTTGCCAGGATGGTACTTGATTGCACATTCGTAATCGTTTAATAACTCGACCCATCGTCGTTGGCGCATGTTTAGTTCCTTCTGTTCAAAGGCATGTTCGAGACTCCTGTGATCGGTGTAAATGGTGCACCTAGTACCGTACAGGTAATGTCTCCATATCTTAAGTGCGAAAACAACAGCTCCCAGCTCTAAATCGTGTGTAGTGTAGTTCTTCTCGTGAACTTTGAGTTGGCGTGAGGCGTAGGCTATAACTTTATCTCGTTGCATCAATACACAACCAAGACCTTGAATTGATGCGTCACAGTAAACCACAAAATCATCTGTGCCCTCTGGCAATGAAAGGATAGGTGCGCTGCAAAGTCGATCCTTTAGATGCTGAAATGCTAATTCCTGTGCATTTCCCCAGCGATAAACAACGCCTTTCTGCGTTAGCGAGGTGAGAGGCTGTGCAATCTTGGAAAAATCCTTAATGAACCTCCTGTAATAGCCTGCCAAACCCAAGAATTGGCGAATTTCCATTGGTGTACGAGGTGCAGGCCAGTTCTTAATCGAATCCACCTTGGATGGATCAACATGAATCCCATCCTTGTTTACCACATGGCCTAAGAAATGGACTTCACGAAGCCAGAAATCGCATTTCGAGAACTTTGTGTAAAGCTGTTCTGTTAGAAGGAGTTCCAAAATGAGTCGTAGATGCTGCTCGTGTTCCTCCTGACTCTTAGAATAGATCAGGATGTCGTCGATGAAGACTATAACGAACTTGTCCAGATAAGGCTTGCACACTCGATTCATCAAGTCCATGAAAACCGCAGGGGCGTTTGTCAACCCAAAAGGCATGACCAAAAACTCATAGTGTCCATAACGAGTTCTAAAAGCTGTTTTGGAGACGTCCTCCTCTCGGACCCTCAGCTGGTGATATCCTGATCTCAAATCAATCTTTGAATAGTAGCTCGACCCTTGCAGCTGGTCGAACAAGTCGTCAATTCGTGGTAGAGGATAACGATTCTTCACCAACACCTTGTTGAGTTCCCGGTGGTCGATGCACATTCTGAAGGTACCGTCTTTCTTCTTCACAAACAGAACTGGAGCTCCCCAGGGCGATGAGCTAGGACGAATAAAACCCTTATCCAAGAGTTCTTGTAGTTGTGTAGAGAGTTCTTCCAACTCTGAGGGGGCTAAACGATAAGGTGCACGAGCTATAGGCGCAGCTCCAGGAGATAGTTTAATCTGAAACTCGACCTGGCGATGAGGCGGAAGACTAGGTAATTCCTCAGGAAATACCTCAGGATAGTCGCGTATGATTGGAAAGTCTTCTATCTTCTTCTCTTTCTCCGAGGTGTCAGTAACGAGTGCCAAAATGGGAGTGTGGCCCTTTCGTAAGCACTTCTGGGCCTTAAGGAAAGAGATGATGTCCTCAACAGCACCCTTCCTGTCACCACGTATCATGAGAGGTTCACCACCGGAACTAGGAATACGAACAATCTTCTCGTTGCAAAGAATCTCTGCTCGGTGTTGGGATAACCAATCCATCCCAATAACAACGTCAAAACTACCCAAGATGATAGGAATAAGGTCGATAGGGAAGGTCTGATTAGCGAGAATAAGTTTACAACCCTTGACTACGTGTGTGGCCTCTAAACTCTTACCATTTGCTAGCTCTACAGTGTGCTTATTGTTCAAGGGTGTTGGAATACGCTTTAGCATTCGACTAACTTCTAGTGACACGTAGCTAGTATCGGCACCCGAATAAAATAAAACTGTAACATAAAAGTCGTCGAGAAGGAACTTACCCGTCACAACATTGGGGTCATTCCTTGCTTCACCTTGGCCAATCACGAACGCCCGTCCCCTGGCACCATTGTTGTTGTTGTTGTTGTTGTTCCCATTGTTACCATTCCCCTGATTGTTGTTGTGGTTGTTGCGTTTCTGCCTCATCTGCGGACAGTTCCTCTTAATATGGCCTTCAGCCCCACAATGGAAACACCCCTTTTTGCTACCCTGCTGCTGCTGGTTTCGGTTTGCAGGATATGGGCTCCTGCAATCTCTCGCCACATGTCCCGTCTTCATGCACCGATGGCAACACGATTCCGCACATGACCCGGTGTGGTGTTGATGGCAATTTCGGCATTTCGGCTTATTCCCAAGGTATCCCCCTTGATTGTGGTAGTTCAGCCCCTGCTGTACGAGTTTCCCGTGCGGGTCCTGTTTTATAGAGCCACGACCTTCACTCTGGTGATCACCCCAAATATGCTTGGTGTAAATAAGAGCATTTGCATTGGAAGGGTTACGCTTGGGTAACTTGCCCTCTTCCACTGCCTGATTAGTGAGCTGGTGCGCCAAACGAACAACTTGTTGGATTGTGGAAAAGTTGGCCGCAATTACGGACCCTTGGATTTCTGGGGCTAAGCCTCTGAGGTATAGCTCGATTCGTCTAGAAATGGGTTGTGACAAGTTAGGACGTAGGGCAGCCAAGTCGTTGGATCTTTTTGTGTACGCTTCGATCTCTGCTCCTTCCATCTTCAAACCAAAGTACTCTATTTCAAGTTTTGGGATGTCGTCCGGGTGACAGAATTCTTCCTTGATCAAATCCTTGAAATCGCTCCAGGGGGTGGCATTCGCATCTGCTAATCCGAGCATCTGAACTTGTGTGTTCCACCAAGAATACGCTTTCCCTCGCAAGGTACCAGCAGTGTACTCTACTCGTTTACTGGTAGGGCTTTCACTTTCTTCGAATGCGGATTCGATCCTGCGAATCCAGTGTAGGAGACCTATCACTCCTTCGGTGCCACTAAAGGTACTAGGTCGACAGTCCATAAAAGTTTTTAAGGTGCACACAGGTGGCTGAGTATGTTGACCTGTTGTGGGTGAAGGAAAGGACAGAGTTTAACACAAAGGTTGGTTCACGAAGGTAGGATCTAAAGATCCTAGAATGAGTTTGGACTGCAGGATATACCTCCTGCGTGTGCAGCTGCAAGTGCCGCAGCAACTCGTTCGTTAATCAGAGCCGTCAACTGGGCTTTTGTCATGTTAACACGTCCAGACATGATCTTCATATCAAGAGGAACGTGAGTGAGAGGGGTTCGCGAAAACGCGATGACAGAAGTGAGTAAGTACACACGTGTTCAAGCAACAGTAGTTATACTAACCAAGCATACCATGAGCAATGTACTATGTAACTAACAAGTAGGCAGTATACACATAGATCATATCACCTAGAATGTCGAGCCTTGCATGTGGAGTGAAGCGTCGTTGTGGATCGTAGAGCACTGTACAGGTTATAGTCTGATTTTAATAAAACTTTTCCCTTATTAAAACCAAGTTCACTATAACCAATGGCTCTAATACCAATCTGTCACACCCCCAAAATCCACCTGCGGAATACCACCGCTTGGAGGCGTGACTGACCAGGATCCAGCCACCAATCATGTTGAACAAGCATATAAGTAGTTATAAAATCCACCCAATACAATTGGTGTCCAAATAAAACATAGTTTAAGTTGCAAGCGGAAGCATAATGTTCAAAACCAAAACATAAGTTTATTTATTTCAAAGTTTAACATGGCACACAACTGTCCATGTCCCACAACGACTCTCTTCCATGCAAGCTCCAGCTAAGTACCTAATGTCCTGCAAAGCATGTAGTAACGAGTCAACAACAAGTTGAGTGATTTCACAGTTGGGTGTTCGTTTTAAGTTGTTTTGAAAACGGTTTCCTTTATCTGGCATCCTGCCGTGGGGGTTACCCCATAGTTGAAAACGTGACTTGTTTATTCCCGGTTACTCTGGCAATCCAGCCGTGGGGGCTACCCCATGTTAGTTATATGGCATTTCGGCCGTGGGGGCTACCCCATGTATACACTAGACTCGTTACCATATCGACTACTGACGTTAGTCATGTTTATGTGCCCTTAGCGTCGGTGTCTATCATCACCGACGTGCCATAGTCCATTAGTTCACGCCCGTCCTCTACGGCACGGTGTGAGGTTTGTCAAACCTAAATAGCGGTATCTAACTAATGACCCGCTCACCATTGGCCCGACGATTAAGTCGATATAAAAAGGAGGGACTTCGTGATAGAGTTTTGGTCTAGTACGAGTTATCTGTCCATGAGGACGAGGAATTACATTCCTGAACCAATGCTGTCCTACCCAAGGAGGACGAGGAATCCACGTTCCTTAACCCCATTCCCAACCCAGGGAATCCCATGCTTTGTAGAGGGTGTGAACTCACCTTGGTTTGCTCGGCAGATACACAGAAAGGTCAATAACCATGCAGGTCCAACAGATATCATTCACGTCAGGTTTATATTCAAGTAGTGCACGCATGTTCTACACGTATTGTACACAAGTAGCGATCATGGCATACATGTCTAGCATGGCAGTTCAACAACAGTTCGTATCAAGTTCCACAGTAACATTCACGTAATAACCAAAGTCTGAGTGTGCGGCCCAGCCACTTAGGCCCATAACCATGCAGGTCCAACAGAACATACGAAATCAAGTGGTCTCGAATCGAGACTATAGATCTCGAGTCAAGATTGTGCGATCTCAAGTTATACCTACGAGCTCTCGAGTCGCAACTGTGGAGGTCTGCATGTACTGGTCTCGAGTCGTAACCGGACCCGCAACCATGGTCTCGAGTCATGCTGTTTTCATGCTGATGTGGTGTGGTCTCGAGTCGAGACCAGGGGTTCTCGACTCGCAACCTATGTTGTAACCGTGGTCTCGGGTTGTCCTGGGTTGGTCTCGAGTCAAGACGGGGTGTCTCGACCTGTTTGTCTGATTTGGGAATCCTTCTAGAACCCCAGTGTACTAGCCAGTAGAATTCTCATTTCATGATATTATGTACTATCCAATGATAATGCACAAACATGTTTTGTTGTCTACTACTCAAATAAAATGGATCAAAACACATAATTCAAATCTTCATATCATGTTCATATTGCATTCAAATAGTTCATGTCTTTTAGGGTTTTCATCATATTTAAAACACATAAAATAAACAAATTATCCAAACATGCCGTTCATAGCTTAGTGCATCATCATCCGATTTTTCAACAACATGCTTACCTACACTTATTCATTTCTACACAACTTAATTGTCAAGTTAGCATGATCATCACTAATTCATCCCAATCTTCCTAACCACCTAAGGGTGTGCGTGTCACACAAGGACATGTGCATCATTCAATAAATAAACATCATTTAACAACAAATAACCATATTCTATCACACAACACCTTCATCATAGATTAAACACAATCTTAATATTGACAAGCAAACACATATTATCATACAACCTCATCACACATCATCAATCCGAAATAGAAGCACATAGCTTGAATCACTAACCGGTTGTGAAAAAGGCACCGAGATAGTAAAGAAGATAAATAAGATGGAGTGTCCAAGTGTTGATGATGAGCTTGACCGAGTCTCCTTGTTGATGCCGATTTGATCCGAGAGAGAGGAGAGGGGAGGTGATGTTTGATCTTTAGGGTTTAAGGTTTTCTAGAGAGAGAGTGTAGGGGAGTGTGTGTGTGAGAATGAGTGTAGGTTTTGGGTTTTATACAAGGTGGTGCACTCTAAGTGGGCTTTCGGGTGGACTAAGGAGGTGCATGGCCTAACCGGCCCAACTGCCACACTGTTCACTCGAGACCGCATGGTCTCGAGTCGAGTCTTTGTGTCTCGGTTCCGGTTCACTACATACACACTAGTATAAACTATACCTTATACGTACACATTGATAACACATAGCACATCAAGGTAATCACGTACTTTTATTTACTAATATATAAACACATAACATTCATCCATGTTATACATCGAAATACAAGAAAGGGTTTTAAATTACGAGTTGTCACAGTTGCATTTCTGACAACGATCTTTGTTGCACTGCACGCTGTGGTGCAAATTACATCGATTGCACTTAGGGTGGTTTCCCTCGTATCCACCCTGACTTCGATTACCAAAAGACTGCTGACTGGGGCTCCTGTACTCATCCGTTTTTTGCTGCTGCGACTGGGACTGAACCAAAGTGGAACCCTTGCTGGTGGTTCCATCCCACTTTTGCTTGTTGTCACTGGGAGTAGCAGAAGTAGTAATAGTAGTAGCACCAATATGCTTAGGCAGCTTGTTCTGTTCCACTGCCTGGTCTGTGAGACGATGAGCAAGACTGGTAACATCCTGGATGGTAGCAAAGTTTGCAGCAGTCACATGGCGTTGAATCTCTGGTACTAAGCCTCTGAGGTACAGCTCATTGCGCTTGATGGGAGGATCCACTATAGTTGGACACAACACTGCCAGTTTCGTTGGATCGTTTCGTGTACGCTTCTATCTCTGACCCCGTCACCTTTAGATTAAAGAACTCCACTTCCAGCTTGTGGATGTCATCACGACTACAGTATTCACGTTTGATCGGTTCCCTAAAATCATTCCATGGGGTGTCATTAGCAGCCGCCAACCTCGGCATCTGAACTTGCGCGTTCCACCAGGTTAGCGCAGTGCCTTCGAGAGTACCAGTGGCATATTTCACCCCACGAGCCTCGGGGCATTCACACATTTCGAAGACTGACTCGTGCTTCTCAAACCAATGGAGGAGTCCAACGGGCCCTTCAGTGCCACTGAAAGTACTAGGACGACAGTCCATGAACATCTTGAATGTGCATACAGGTGGCTGAGCGTTCTGACCTTGTTGCGTGAGGAAGAAGAGACAGGGTTAAGCGCGAGAGTTGGGTCATGAGAGTAGGATCTAACATCCTAGGTTAGGTTCGGAATAGCAGGTTATACCTCCTGCCTGAGTGGCTGCGAGTGCTGCCGTAACTTGTTCGTTGATAAGAGCCGTCAGCTGGCTTGAGTTAGGTTCACACGTTCCCTCATGATCTTCACATCGAAGGAAACACAAGTAGGAAAGGTGTCGCGAATGTGTGTAAGTGTGGAGTGACAGAAGGGAGCAAGCACACATGTGTTTTCAATCAATAGTTGTTACATTCATCAAAGCATATTATGTACAAAGTTCTATGTAACTAGCAAGTAGGCAATAAAACAATAAACCATATCACCTAGAATGTCGAGTCTTGCACGTAGAGCGAAGCGTCGTTGTGGATCGTTGAGCACTGTTCAGGTTATAGTCTGGTTTTAACAAAAACTTTTTCCCTTATTAAAACTAAGTTCACTATAACCAATGGCTCTGATACCAATCTGTCACACCCCAAAAATC